>OMLP01030213.1:10183-20464 GCA_900302685.1 Spondyliosoma cantharus
GAATGCACACATACATGCAAATGCACACATGCATGCACACACACACACACACACACACACACACACACACACACACACACACACATGGAGTCGACTGATTTCAGAGTATTTTAGATTTTTTTTCACTTCCCGAAAGCACCAACCTCGGTTCGCGTTTGTCCGTTTGGTGGGGGGAGAAAAAAAACGACAACAGTTGGAAGCTAAAGTGCTTCGGGGATGTGAAGAAGAAACCTGTGTTTTCGCCCGGAGAACCCGATCAAATCGACTGTGGCGGAAATGCAGCGAGGACTTCCTGCCTGTCACTGGCTGTCAGGAGAAATGCCTCACGTCTCTGACGAGCCGGCTTCTTGGGGAGTAAAAATAAATCCACATATTTTCAGATTGAGAGCTGCCAAGTCTTTTTTTATATATACAGTTGAGATTCTTGTTTTACCAATTCTGTTTCTTGTGATTTTAGTTTTGGTTCAGTTTGCTTTGTTGAGACAGGGAGAAGGAGCCTTTTTTCCAGCTGCTTCTTGTTCTTTTATTTTTATCTCAGCCGAACCAACTGGATAGTTTTCTCCTCTCACATCTCTGGTTCATCAGGGCCTTGAAATCCTACCCCTTACATAACGTAGAATAGAGAAGGACAAAGGCAGCGTGCATTTTAAATCAAGTTTTACTAAATACTACCACAAATTCAGCCCATTTGAAAATCCCAGTGACTCATTCTCTTTAAGAGGGTTTTAATTTAATCTCTTTATTGCCTGCTGCTGCTCCGACACGTCCCTCCACGTGTTGTTTTATTTAGTTTTCAGCCTCTGATATCCAGTTCAGTCGTGTCTCTGCTTGTTTTGCTGCGCTCTGATTCGAGGTGAAATGTGTTCGACGGAGCACCTTCACAAAGTTAATCCTTAAACTGTGTTTGTGTCTTCTGTTTTTTTTTTTTTTAATGCCGTTATCACCGCGGCGATAAGAGAACAGAGAAGGCTCAAACAAGGGTTTCGTGGGAATTGGAGAAGAAAAAAAAGTACACAGATGAATAAATCAGTGAAACAGCAGGGAGGAACAACCAGCATGGAATTTAAGAGGCTTTGGTGTTTTATTTTTTTTTTTAAATTTTTTTTGAAGGCCTTTGTTAATGTTCTTGCTTGGTCATCAACTCTGCCGCTATTAAGCAATCCTAAGAATACCACACTTTGTTCAGGATGCTAATGCAGCTGCACCCTGCGCCGCATCTGCACGGGCAGCGAGGAGGTGAGAGTTTGGGGATGCTGCAGCAAATTTAGTTTGACTCGTGAACGGGCAGCTATAATGGAATCGTCACGGGGTTGTCGAGCGCTCCCCGCAGTCGCACACACTCGCTCATGCATGTGCAAAGGCAAATGCCCAACCGCAGCAAATCCATGCACGGCCCATTCACATTTGAATAATTTCTGCATTTTCACAGAGAACGTGCCACTTTTGTGGATGGAAGTGTTTCGAAAAGACTGACTGGGCTATATATAACAGTCATGTTGTCAAAATGGGATACGTCTGACGCTGATTGGGTGGTTGCCGATCACGGCCCGTGTCGGTCTCTAGTTGGTCAATTTGTGCATCTCTTCAAAGAAGAAACAAAAAATCAACGTCTGTCATTTTAGGCCTACATTACAATGTATACAATGTGTTGAGGAACCATCCTGACCAAGTCTGCCTTCAAAAAGAAGAAGAGGAAGGTGAAATAATGCGGGACTACGGTCTGCAGAGTGGAGGCAAGAGGTCGAGCGAGTGAGACAAGAGGGGAGTGTCAGCAAAGCGGACCATGAAGGAGACATTTCTAAGTGTATTTCTTCTTCTTGGGAACGGTTTCAGACATTTTCTGAGGCTTGAGCGGTTGCAGTGACGAGACCACACGAACATCGCGCACGCTCGCCTCTGCTTCCGAGCTGGGTAGCGGGGCGGTGTTGGCAAGAGGACAAGCAAGTGAGACACGAGTCAAATGTCAATAAAGGGTACGGTCTCGCACCAAAAGACGGGGAATTGGTGAGCGAATTTCATCCTCTCGGGACCTGTTTCATCCGCTTTCGGTGTCAAACTGAGCAGAGCGGAGGCCACGAGCGAGCGCATTGATGAGGCGCGCGTTATGCAGGGTTTTGAGTTAAAAGGCAAAGTAACATCATTGAAACAGACAAGCATGCATTAAACATGTAATGGAGCCAATTTGTGGTTAATCAAGGGTACAAAAACGCTGCCTCCCCCACAACCGACTCGCGTCAATAAAAAGTAAAGCCAAACAATAACTTTCCGAGTGTATGTTCTTCCCTCGCGTCGCATCTGCTTCTGACGGCACCTTGAGCGTGGCCTAAGGGTACGCGCCCGGCAAGCAAGACCTACCCGGGAAGGATCTGATCCGCGTTGGTTGCCCACAGCTATTTGAATTGGATTATCCCACAGTTTTTCCTGGTAGGCACGAGAGCTCATATTCTCTCCCTCAGAATGAGATTTTTTCCCGACACCTCCGTGAGGCAAATGATTTGGATGCAGACGGCGGCGTTCGGTGTCACAGGCGAGAGGCACGGCACAAAAAAAAAAAAGGCCATCAGCAAACAGGAGGCCGGGTTTGAGAGGAGGGAGAGAGGTTCTGCTGAGAGTGACACCACCTCCCTCATTACCGACTCGGAGTTGTTTGCTAAGCAGCTCCCCAGATGCTTTGGTAAGAGCGTGCTTAGGGCCGGGCGGGAAAGGGGTCTTCTAAATAACAGACCAGTATATTGACACTCATGGCCTATTTGCTTCCTCTTCACAGGATGAGGCGAACAGCGAGTGTCTTCGGATTTATTATCCTGTCACCACAAAAACTCTCTTAGACCTAATTTACCATGTGAGATTTACCACCTTCGCTGCCAAAATAAAGTGTTTTTTTTCCTTTCACCTCTGCAGTAGAATAAAAGTGGTACAACGCCTAACTGTCTACAGAAGCTACGTGAGCAGTACCGCCTCACTGTAGCGTTGTGAAAAAACAATGACGACGCGCAGAAAAATGCCTGATTTTGGACGAATTTAGACGCGGAGTGCAAGCGGGATTTGATTGCCAGCTGATCACATAAGGGGCATTTTGGTCCACGTGTGATTGGAGCCTCTTACGCGCCCACGGTGCGTCAGGAATGAGTGCCCCGATCAGGCAAGAGTGAAACTTTGATGAAAATCACAGCATAGCTCAAAAAATGAATATCTTTTCTGAGCTTTGGTGATCACCGGCATTATTATGAAGAACTATTTGAAAGAAAAATCCGGCTGCCGAGAATAATGTTGCTCTGGAGAAGGGATAGTTTCTATGCAAGAATAACTTGTTTCATTGCTTGTAAATCTCATTGATGTACGTCGTATCGTGTGACTAATTGTTTCATTAAGTTAAAGTAGTTTTAGTTTTATGCTAATCTATAATATTACATCGTACTTATATCTTGTCTTAACTAAATCTGAAAAGTACGTTTCTGCTGTAGCCATCTTTGGCTGCAGCAACTAGCTGCCATCAGCAAGCAACTCTGTTAGCTAAGTAGCCTTGTCAGCTGACGGAAATCTACTGGCACAACAACCTAAGATGATCTAACGAGTCACGGCGGGCAACTGAGCTCAGCTGCCTCCCGGTGAACACCCTTGGACGCCGGACTGGGACTCAACACAACCTCTGAGACCATCGTCTGCCAGTTTGCAGATGGAGGATGCAACGCAGAGGTGATTTACAGCAGCTCTGACCAGGACTGTGACACAGCAGGTGAGGACAGGAGGAAATGAACCAGGATTTTGCTTTTTTTTTTATGAATTTATTTATATCATTTTATGTTATTTCAACATTTCTGGATGGTATTGCTTTTATTAAACTGTTTTCTTCTATTATAAAGGCACTTTGTAATCTTGTTACATTAGTGCATCTTTATGTGACATTTGTGGTGTGTTGGTCTCTTTCACATCTCACGCAGGCATATAAAATAATCTGAAGTTCTACAATAAAGACTTTTTTTAGTGCTTTACCAATCACTGCTGTAGATTATGTCGCTTGGCCATGATGCTCAGCTGCCCCTGCCCTGTTTTTTTTCCTGAGTACCTGATGAGATGGCACTAATCAAAGCTCCTGACTTTCGAGATGTCCCATCAGAGAAACATATGTGACTTCGCGGGCACCACACCAGTGTATTTAATACGGTCTCAGCGGCCCTCTGACTCCGCAGGAAATCACAAATGTGTTCGCTTTCTGTCTCTCACTCTGCCCGTGTACACCATTTTATTTTCACATCATCTAACACCTCTCCAGCACAACATTATTCACACCTCCACCCACAGCTGACTAAACCGACAGACACTTACACAACTGCAGTTAGTATGTTCTGTTAGAGGGTTTGTAAATAAATCTGTTAGACTGAGATCCTTGTGCCAAACTGGAGGTTTGTCGGGGGTTTGAACCGATAAACCTCTCGCTCACTTTGGAATGCAGTCAGTTACTGAATGCAAAATGGTTTGCAGTTATTGTAATCAGTTGGATTTATAAAATTGAAAATACTATACCTTATACTAAAAACATTGATGCAGAGACAAAATGTGAGGGCCTTCTTTTTTTTTTCTTTAAACATCTCATTAAACATTTTTTTATGCAAATAAAAATGCACTTTCCTTCTTCAGCGTTTGCGGTCAGTCAAATCAATCTCACATGTACCCTTACAAAAACAGTCCTGGCACAAACTAGTGCTTCTTCACATTTGAAGTTCAGCTCTCTGTGGATGACAGCAACTGTTTGGCTCGCACTGATTGCACTGAAATTGAAGTCCTTTTTGTTGCACATGAAGGAAAGTCTGTGTTGGAGGGATTGTTTCTGCTTCTTGACTCAAAATAATTCTTTCCTTCTCCCGCCTGGTCGGCCACAAAGTGGACAATTTTCTAAGATGCACTTTTCAGCTGCAGTTAACGGAGCGTTGTTTGTCATGAAAAATGTTTACATTTGCCAGATTTTAAAGGATTTATTTGTAAGAAATGGCCAGAATTATATGGTAACTGCAAAACTAAAGGGGCAGCCCAACCACTTACTCAGTATACTGGACTGGACTGGACTGGACTGCTTTTTGCTCCAGCTATCTTTGACTGTAGCAACTAACTGCAATTAGCTCGGTTAGCTAATTGGCCCTGCTAGCTGACCTAGAACCTGAGAGGATTAGTCGGGTCACGATGGGCAACTGCTGCCTCCCAGTGCCAGTTGGACACCAGACTGGAACTCAACACAACCTCTGAGACCATGGGGCGACAGTTCGCAGATGGAGGATACAGTACAGAGGTGATTTACAGCAGCTCTGACCAGGACTGTGACATCAGAGACGAGAAGACACAGAATCTTACTCTGTGAACTGAAGATCTATTTCCACTAAACAAGACTTTTGTGTGAATTTTTATTTAATGTTGAGTTTGAAGTGTGTTTTACATGATTTAATGAGTATTTAAGCTAGTTTTAGTTCGATAAGAGAGAGAGAAACTTGAATTCACTAACTGAACTTCAGTGGGCATCTCTTCGACATACTGTAAAAACCTTTTACATCTTCGCACTCACTCACACACTGATAATGTTCGATCAATGACTGACTTTTGTTTGATTGTTTGAAACCAAAATTCTGGCCATATCTTAGAAATTGCCCCTTCAAAATGTAATTAAGTAATACTTGACAATGTAACTGTAATCTAATTATGCGTTTTTCAAAATGTAATCTGGGTTGATTATAGTCTTTTGGATTATAATCCTGATTACTGCCCGACCCTGCTCGCTGCACACTATTGACGAGTTCTGGAGACGTTTCAAAAGGAAGCCTCAGCGGTTTAATTTTGCCAACGCGGAGCTGTTGACATGTTGATGTAAGGTTAAAGTGTCTGCCGTAACATCAGAGAGCATTTTAAATCATCTTATAAAACAGAATCATGACTGACTTACCATCAGCTCCCGGCTTTTGGGCTTTTTTCTCATTTCCAAACGCACACTCGGTACACTCAGGATGAAACACGCAAACACGCGCTCCCGTGCCCTTGATCACAGGCTCAAAAAGCACATACGCACCATCGCTTGATCTCGCGCACGCATGCCGGATCACTCGCAAGCACACATCGCCGATTACACGCGCGCGGGTGCACTCCCCATGCGCGTATTGGCAAACACACTTTGTGGCCCGTGTCTAATCTACTCCCCGCAGACTTCCCACCTTGCTGATCAATAATTCATCAATCTAATCCTCAATAATGTTCTTAATCAAACATTCATGCGACAGGACGCCTGTTTCAGAGTGATTTTTTAATGTGGGAAAAAAACAAAAGGAGCCGTTTCGCCAGCTGCAGCGCGCACATTATGCAACGTGCATTGGGGAGGCGACCTATAGGAGGCGAAGGTCACGTGGACGTAACCGGATGAGTCAAAGGTGGGGTGTTCATCGAAATACGAGAGGAGACGACTGCGAGGGAAAGACTATAACTACCATTCTGTGACTCCTCTCCGCTAATGGCTTTAATGAGCTCTCTGGAGTTGCGGCTCTTTAAGGCTTGCGGAGGCGCAGAGGAGATTCACAAAGGGGGGGCAAACGGCGAGAATGAAGACATGAAATGAAGTAGATGCAGCGAGTGATTAATGGGCGAACAACTTAATAGAGGTGAAAAGAGTGGCAGGGGAGTGATAATAGGGTAGGTAAGTAATGCACTCGCACACACACACACACACACGGGGTCATTCGTCAACTTTATTCACAGTTTTTTTTGGGGGGGGTTGGGGCGCCGCGAGGAAGCAGCGTTTTACAGCAGTCGAATGTCGCAGCCACGCCGTAGACTGGCGTGCTTGTTTTGTTGAGGGTTGACCCATTTTAGATAAACAAAACATCAATAACGCTTTCCTCAGCAAACACGCAGGCGTGCACGAGCGCGCACACACACACACACACACACACACACACATATAGGCGAAACAACGCGCACGCTCGCCTCCCCAAACTCTGCGCGGGAGGAAGTCAGCGAGGGTGTTTGAAGTGTGTTTGATCAAACACGGAGTATGCAGCACCACTAGCGGATGCCACAGCCTATACTCCTCACTGCACCCAGAGACAGCGATACACGCCTCCTGTCAATTTTTCTCCCTTTCTCCCCCATCTCTCACGCTCCTCTTCTTCTTCCCCTTCTTCTTCTTCTTCATCCTCGTCTCACGCTTTTTTTGTTGTCTTTTTTCCCCCTCCATTTCTTCCTCGCTCGTCTGTGTCCGTCCCGTCCTCCCTCTCTCCCTCGCTCTCCTCTCTCTCTCCCACACACACGCACACCCCCTCCAATTTTTAATTTGGGATTCGTTTAAACATGTTTTTTTTGTGCTCGTCGCCTCAACAAATCACATCGTAATTGCCTCAGACACTAATCTCATTAAGATACACGGCTGACAGCTCTTCCCTTTTTATTTATTTTTTTCAACTTTATTTTTTCGTTTGGACCAATTCTCCTTTTCCTCCTCCTACTTTCATAACACATCCTTATCTCCCCAAAAATGAGGAAGCTCCTCTGAGCCAGTCTCCTTGTTAGGCAAATAAAAAATTCACCGCCTTGCATAAACTATAAATATATCCGTTACTATCTCTACCCTTCCTTCTCTTTCCTGTCTCTGGCTTCACCTCGGGCTCTGGATCATTTCTTGGTGCCACCAAGGGATTCGTGTCACCCACTCGTGTCCGCCGTCACCCACGGTGGGAATGAAGGAAATGCAGACAGTTGCGGTTTTCTGTTTTGTGCTTCCTATTTGGGAGCGGGCTTCGCCTGGCGCAACAGCTACGAAGGATGCCAGCAACAAAAGCCCCAGTGAAGAACAGAGCCCCCCCGCAGCCCCCTCAGTAATCAGGGATGAGAGAAGGTGGGAGAGGAGGGAGCAAAAAAACGGAGAGTGGGGGGGGGCCGAGGGAAGAGGAGCCCAGCAGTTTGCTTCAGAACTACACAAGAGGAGAGGAAAATTTGCCAGCCTTTGATTAGGCTCTTCAAAAACCGGTGTAAGGATCTTTTCTTTTTTTTTTTTTTTACCAACTGAAGCCAACACACTTACACACTCCTGAAACACCCACACAGGAAAAAAAAAAACAAAGGTGCACGCGTACTGTACGTCCTCACACACACACAGACAGTTGGCAAAAACACAAAGGAAAGGGTGGACACAACAGACGAAATGATCTCTCCCTCGTTTATGACATAACACCTCTCTCCGCAGCTGTGCGAGCGAAGTTAAAGGTGACGCCGCGAAGAATGGAGCAATCTCATCATCGGCGGAGAATCGACTCATTTTCTATTACCATTCGAGGGAGAGGGAGAGAGAAGACAGGACGGCGAAAAAAAAAAAGAAAAAAAAAAGCTAATAATGTTCTCACAACGCCTCTCTATTCGTCATTTTCCATAGAGAGGCAACAGAGGGGAGAGAAGAAGAATTTTAATGGAGTGCCCCGTTTCTCCTCTCACAAACCTCCTTGAGACAGACAGATAGAGAGAGAGAGGGGGAGAGAAAGAGGGAGGGAAGGAGGAGTTATGGGGGCGGCAGGAGGGGGGAGAGAGAGAGAGATAACAGCAAAAAGGAGGTGACTCATCACGGTCCTTTCATCATGGTGAGTATCTTCAGATCCATTACTAATCACACTTCCCTTTGACATCATCATCTTCATATTCATCCTCGTACCGGTACGATCTCTGTCATCAACAACAGCCTCTCTATTAGCATCAGTTATCATTATCTCAACCAGGCGTAAGATCATGCAGTACGTGTGTGTAATTCTGCACAGATAATCGGGCAGACTACTACCGGACACACCAGCCGGCAAGCTGTTGCGCCCACTTTACGCTGTGTGCTCAAGGACTTCTTACGGCTGTGGTGTTTCACTGTTTTTGAAAAACCTATTTCAGTTCCGTGGTTCTGATTTATGTCCCCAGCGACTGCTGCCTTCCTCGCTCCTCTTAAAAAAAGGTGAGTTCAGGCCGCAGGTAAACAACTACCGCTTGTTTCTGCAAGGGACAACGGGGCTTACCCGGTCTGTTTGCTCTTATCTTGAAATTTCATACCTGACGGTATGATGACAAGATGAATAAATGTTGTTATCTTCGCTGCCATTTTGAGCGAGAGCCTGGAAGAGATCTTCACCTGACCAGTGCTCTGCTCCAGTTATGTTTTTAATTGTCGACCACCAGTCTCACGCCCAAAGTGCCAAATACAGCAGCCTGGTCAACAGCCATTCGCATCCAAGCTTGAAATGTCACTAGTCAAGTCGGAGTGTTTGGATGGGTCATATGCAGGACATTCCCCCCAGAGACTGGGTTTTTTGTCCTAAATGTGACCAATACATAGGAGTGATTTGATGTAAAGTTGTGTTCCACAAGTAATTCAATGTATATACATAGCTTAACATAGGTAACATAGGTTATGTAACTGAACGCAGTTATTTTAACCCAAAGTACGATCTTTTCCTAAACCTAACCAAGTAGTTTTGATGCCTAAAGCGCACCAAACCGTGACAATGATAATAATGAAAGTCCAAAAGTCAACATATGTCATAATAAGTCAAATGTTTGCCAGCGAGCTTTATTGTGAAAGTCTAAGGGAACGTTGTATATGTATTATCGCAAACTTGACCGTGGAACTCATGCTCGAGGGGTTTGACATTTAAGACCACCGACCAAGCTGTCGTATTTGACGAGCTGGGAGGGACGTGTTGCAACAACATGGCCATCACCATCCACTGAAAGTCAATACTGATAGAATCAGAACCAGGTTTCTCATGTTCCACGTAACTCCCACATGACTAAACGATCAAACCCAGGACACTAATGAACACAATATGAACATTTGTCAATATTGTATACCGTGTTTTATCTTATTTTGAAAAAACTTATCAACTTATTACGTTTATTGTTTGGCTGTATTTATCGTCTGTCTTGGTGAGACAAAGATTTCCTGCCCTAGTTAGACAAACCACTTACTCACTGTCACCGCCATCATCATCATTTCATCACCACCATCATTTCATCATCATCATTACCATTAATGCAATCAACATCACATGCGAAAAGCACAAAGCCCACTGTCACTACTGTCACCAGCCTCATTCTCCCTCATCAGAAACTTTAATCACTGCGGCTACGTTCCCCGCTGTTTTCATTACGGTTATCATCGCCGTCCTCATAAACATCATTAGCATCATCGTCATCGTAAACGCTGATCTCATTTGTGTAAATAAAAAAACTAATAATAAATCAGAATGTCTTTTTTTTTTTTTTTTTTTTTTTACTTTG
>OMLP01030219.1:8955-22216 GCA_900302685.1 Spondyliosoma cantharus
ACACACTGTAGTCAACACAGGACAGTGTAAGGGATTACCTACTAGGGAATAGGGGTTACATACTTTTACGAGAGTAGTTAATCATGTCTTCCCAAAACAATGACATCATTGAAATCATGCCTTTCCCAGGACAGTGACCCTATGATGTTTTATTGGAATGTAAATGTCATCCTATCTACCTTCCTGTAACCACCTCAGGCGAAGAGAATTCCCCCACACGTTATCTATCGTACATTGATTACTAAATTCAAAACTATTTAATTTCCCACAACAGTCTGTGACAGTACAATTGTGGAACTTTTAAAATCGCAATCTTATGATGGTAGAGGGGTCAGTATTAGATTGTCAGCCATTAGCGATGGTGCCCAAATGAGAATGATACCATTTGCCTGAAAATATTTCTCCCATTCCTTAACAATAGTAGTGTTGAACAGTTTGTTAGGGCTGAGAAAATTATACAAATCTGCTACAGGAAACCATCAACAAACAGAAGGAGGTGATGGTTAGAGACTTTAATTTGTCTTTTCTGGCATAAAGACAACAAAGAAAGAGTGAAAGTTCATTGTGCTGAACTGAAGTTTATTGGAACTGTAATCAGATACTGTAAGTGCACTCCACTGCCAAAATGTTCAACCGTGTAGGATGAGAGGTTACTGAGTTCTGTCCCGTCCACGTGCCTTTGGGTTCACTTATGAAGAAAAACAAATCAACAATGAGACAAAGTTCCCAGTTGACCCCAACCATTTTAAATATCGAACACAAATGTTGGGCAACAGTTTCTCGGATGGTGTCAACAGTAGTGGGAAAAGTGATGTGTCCCTTGTATACGAGCACAGTGGCAAGCCAAGTGGGGCCAAACACTCAGTGAGTCAGAGTGTGGGAAGTCATGAGTTTGTCACCAAGAATGTCAACATATTTTCCTGAGGGGGAGGATGTGTTTTCTGAGGGGAAATACAGTGAACAGAACAAGGTCGGGGTCTGTCTTTTCAACTGTACTAGGCAACAGACTCTTTTCATCTTTTTGTTATCAGTTTCTGTTGCAGATTCTCAGAGGCAACGGCCATGCCTCCAGCTAATGATTTTCAGTTCTGATCAAGAAGTGATAGCTGGACTCGTGAATGATTCCAACACTCTTCGACAGGAACTTTATGACCCCAGGGTGCTGACTTGTTCTTGGCACTGAAACCCAACTGAAGCCAATGTCGAATAGTGTTTCTAATTGCTCAATTTGTACAAGATCAGAGAAGCACTTTGATATAATTTTCTCCATACATACATATAAAGTATCCTGGGCATTAGAAAAAAGTAAGGCCTACTTCCTGAGATACATCTCGTGTATGTAATTATTACCAGAAGGTCTCATACCAGTAGCCATCAACAGAGTGAATTGTGTTTAAGCTTATGAGAAAATGACCCTTCTTCTTACTTTCTCTACTCTAACTCCAGATGAGTTTATTGTCTCAATCGATAGTTTCAAGTCTTCTTTAATACATGGTCGCATTTAGAGTAACATAGAAGATAGAGCAAAGTATGTTTAAGTGCTACCATGACATGTCCTTATGTTCTAAGTCGGATATAATCAGGATATCATCCCAAGCTTCACCCATCCAAATATGTTCACTTCTGGCTCCAAAACATCCAAGAACGGCAAACTTGAGGCTTCAGAATCGTAGTCCACAAACCAATAGTTGTTTACTCAAGCTTAAATCTTACAGCAACACTACTGCAGTGCTGCTTAGGCAACATTAATGCCAAGACACCCCTCCGTGGGTTTTCTCCTTTGAGACAGGATTGTAGAACAGAAAAATGTTTACAGCAGCACTTAAGGTCTGGACAATTATTACCTGCAGTGTATGTGTGCTAGGTGTTTGATTGGCCAGTACAGAGTGTTGCAAGGTTGCATTGATCTGCAGAAAAAGAGTCTGCATCAGCTTTTTAGTACAATACTGTTTTTGAAGCAGAGCATTGCTTTGGGTGGGAATGTCCATTCTATACATCGTATTTCTGGAATGGTATGGAAACCAAATGGCAGCCAAACCGTCTTTGATCTGCAGATGTCAAGCATCTGTGTATATGTCTACATGTGAGTGTGCATTTCTGCATAATCAAGGAATCTCCAACCCGGATTACACAGAACTTTCCTGTATTGTTTTGAGAATATATTAGTGTGTATATCATGTGTATATATTCGTCCCCGTGAGTGTGTTTGCTTTTGTGTGTCTCTGTGAGTACGTGCGTGTGCGTCTCTGTGTGTTTTGCCCATTCCTCGACCACATGTCCTTAACAGTCCTTGACATCTGGTGACCATGCCTCTGCCCTGGCCCTGTGACTGTACTTCACAAGCCATGGGAACCACTGCTGTGTAGGTTGCTGTGGTTTGTGTGTGTGTGTGTGTGTGTGTGTGTGTGTGTGTGTGCGTGTGTGTGTGTGTGTGTTGGGGGGAGAGAGAGAGAGAGAGAGAGAGAGAGAGAGAGAGAGATGGCCTCAGTTTTGGTGCAGATGTTTTCACAGTCTGGGTGCAGCTTTGTGATGTGTTTGCTCATTAATACCGATAAAGTCATGTTTGGCTCTGGTCTGTGTTTCTAAGTTCAGTTCAGCTTTTTACAAATGTAGTGTTTTAAAGAGCCATGTTTCTCCTGGACTTTCTTTTTTTTATGAAAGATTAGATCTGTTTAAAGATATCCTCACTCAGATCCTTTGTTCCTTTGTGTTCCTGTGCATTAAAAGATCGTGTCTATGTCTTGCAACAAGGAAGCACTTGTTCGTCATGGTTTACTAGAAGCAGGGTCCTCTGGTGGCGAGGGCAGCTCAGCATGTCATTCTGAACAACAAATCCTCGCAACACTTACAGACAGATAATTGACAAAATAGAGGTGCGCCTGTAGCTTCAGGGTTAAGACACAGACCATGAAGCACAATCCCGACGCTTCTCTACTGTTTGTAAAGGCTTAAATATGTCCCAGAAAATATTCAAAATGACAAAAATTGTTTCATCATCAGAGCCTCCAAAAACAACCCTATGTGATGGTCACACTAACAGTTCATATGACCATCTTCTGATCTGCCATCTCTGTGATCTGCAGTTCATGTGACAACAACTACTATAATTGTTACAGTTAAAACAATTATTAACTGTTAGAGGAAGAAGTATGGAGGAACGAAATTGCCAAAATCTGATACTCCACCAATTCTTCTATTCTATGCTGTGCTATACTTCATCTATGCCACGCTGTTCAGTGCTAACCTTTCTGCTGTGCTCGTCTAAATTCAGTTCTCTTTATCCTTTCTGTGTCACTCAGTCTGACTCCCTTTGAGAGGTGGTCTAAGGTTTAGTCACATTTTGGGGTTTTCCCTGATGCCTATTTTTAGCCGACAGGAAACGTCCCAGAAATCCTCGTTCTGCTCCCACTGAGAGCGCGAGAGAGCGATAAAGCCACATACACATCTACAGTATCTCATGCCCTTCAGCCCCAAACGGGGTTGTACTGGGAACTGCTTTGTTTATATTCCCATGCATATAGTGACTCCACATAGCCTCAGTCAGAACCTCCCACTGACGGTACGTCCTACCCAGCCTCCAAATGTCTCCTTTATCACCTAAAAGAAAAGTAAAGGATTGTTCTCCCCAACTCAAGTTCAACCACAGTGCCATTTGGAGGATTCAAGGCCTAATCCATCCCCTTTAGATAGCCTGTGGACCCTGTCCCCTCTCAACTTTTGATAAGCCCTGACCACCGACCTCTCTAATACTTAACTTCCTCCCTGCGTACACCGCATTTTTCTCCCCATCTCTCCAGAATGAGAAGTTGAACAGTGCAGATGGACTCAAACACTTGGATGTAGCTCCTGTGACACCACCCACCCATCAATTTAAACTGAATTAGAGAGTATACTGCATCAGAAGACATTAAGTCTCTGCTCGACTGTAAATTGAATGGATAAAAGCCTTAATTGCCCCAAAGGGATCTTGTCTTGATGAACACTAATATTAAAAAGTTACATCAATACAACAGCATGCATAAGTGCATCACCATGCTCAACTTCTTCCTCTCTGGTTTATTCCACTGCACTATTAAACCTAATAAAACTGCTGACAATATAACTATATATCCAGAACAATAAAATGTTTAAGTAATTAATTCGACCTTTCTCTCTTCTGCTTTTTGTCTCTCAGGAGAAGCGAAAGCGACAGACGGAGATTGAAGACAAAAGAAGTCAGCTTGATGACCTGGTGCTACAACTGCAGCATCTCAAGGTTGGTTTGTGTTGTGGTGTATTTAAAACATGGAGGTGCTGCCGGTGGTGAAATTACAGCCGCTCTATCTACAATCTATCTTCATTCAGTGTGTTCCCAACTTACTAGGTGCATGTAGCTTATTACACATGATTTCTATTTCTGTCGGGCTACTCATAGCATGCATTTTGAACCCACTCTGCCTGAATCCTTGTCACAAGTCAAAAAAATGGCATTATTGGAGGTATGACAATGATTACTGTATCTTTGGTGCAAGTTTGACTCGCTGTAAAGCAAGTCAAATCAAGTTCATGTGCAAGGCAGACTTTCTCTGGGATCAAGGTGCAACATAATAACACAACAAGAACATTTATACAACACAACACAGTCCCTGAGCCTGCATACCTAGACTTATAAAGTGCTGTTAAAAATCGCAGGTTAAAAGAGTAAAACCGATAAAACGACAGTAGTCTAAGGCAATAAAAACAGTATTCAAAAATGTTTTGCCCCTGCCAGTGGATGTGCCGAATCATACAATAAGCTGTGGCTAGCCAGAGTGAGATGGGTCGGCTATTAAGCAGCCTGATGGCCTGTGAAATATATCCCACCAAAAACGGATGGAAATATCGCCAGGTGTCCAAAAAATATCCACTGGTGTGACTCAAACTGTGGTTGGCCGTTAGGCAGCCATGTTGGTGGCAATAACCCCACTACTGTCGTTTCAATCTCCCAATGTGAAAGTTATCTCACAAGCTATAATATGGGTGTGATGTGTCAACCTTGGACGTATCTGTGATTTGAAGAAATGTGCTGACATATCCTGGCGACTGGGCTGAAAGTTATTGGGCTCTAATCTGGGCCACGATCCATCCTGCAGCCAATTTCCTTGGAAATCAGTTCTGTAGTTTTTGTGTAATCCTGCATCCTCCATTTTCTCTCACTAAGAAATGAGGTATTGCTTCAGACTTGATGCAACTGTTGGTCAGATATTGAGTTTGGGGTTAGATTACAATGAGGTCGGTGTTATGGTGAAGGTAAGGTACAGAGTTCAAATTGGGGTTAGAAATTGACTGATGACTGATGCTCACAAGAAAGCTTTACAAATGTGTGTGTGAAACTCATTCATCTCTTAATCCACCCAATCCCTCTTTCTTTTTTTCCTAAACAGACTTCTTCCCTTGACCCTAAACGTCACAGAGATAAAGAGACAGTGTGCTCTCAAACATACATCGTGTGCTTTGTTCTGGTTCTGCTGTTACACGTGCGTGCATTTAATCACTCGCACGCACGGATAAATGTGTAAGCTTGCGGCTGACAGGTAGTATTTTATTCCAAACAGCCAGACCTCTCCATGCTCCTGGTGTGCCGGCCTGTTAGAGCAGAGTTTCCCTTGGCCAAGCAGGGGCAGGCCAGGGCTGTTTTCTTCTTTCCAGATAAACAGCTCGAATCCAAACACACATAAACATATCCCTTAATAATTACTGCCAGCCGTTGCTCGGAAGCCAGGATTTTGTTTCAAGTAAACACTGATGTGACGTTCAAATCGTAAGTGGTGCGTAAACAGAGCTACAAACTGCTGACAGATTGCGAGTTTTGAAAAAAATCAACAGCTTATTTATGTGGTGTTCTTGAACCTTTCAGCCAATGAAAAATTAGTTCCTTGACCTCGCACACATGCTCAGAAAAACACATGATCAGTCCTGTCAGATGGAGATGCACCAGATATAAGCACCTGATGTCACTATGTCATGTCCCTTTAAAATACATTTGGACATTAAAGACTTCAATTTCTATATTCTTTGAATGTATGCGAGAATAAATGGAGCCAAAAATAGATTAAAAGCAGTTTGGTTAAAAGATATTTATACTGTCACTGCTTATTCAATGATTGCACAGCATGATTCATGCATTGATGCTGGACTGCTGAAGAGGAATTGTTCCTAAAGTCCTGCGGCCCTAAATGCTGCGCAGATGTAAAGTGGGTGGGGTTTCTGCTGTGGGCACCCATTATACTACAAATATCTATGGCAGCCAGTTTTAATATTTGCCATAAAAATACATTCCATTCTCTAATTACAGCCCTTAAACACGCTTGGCATGAATGGTTCCTTTATTAAATAAGTCTGATTCCTGTATATGACGGTGTTTTCCACCATTTAACACCCACTTATGGAAATATGGACAGAAGAGGAGCATTGATTAAAGCCATGTGCACAGTGTGTATCTGGCTATTAAAGCAACGTGTTCAACGCAGTACAGCCATTAATGAAGCGATCGCACCAGGGTTTAATCACAGCAGTGAGTCCAGATGATACGGTCTGTGCATTCAGCATAATAACATACATTATAATTAATCTAGCCGTTCCTGGTCTGTTCGTGCACTGCTTGAATTTGAACCTGACAAGCTCCTTATGTGCAAGTACAAGTTTTGTATAATGTATTATATCAATCTATATGCGTACTTTCATGCATTTCAGTCAGTTTTCCTTTCATTCTTTTTTGGACCTAGTTACTGTGCATGAAAAGTATAATGATAACAAATTATACATATGGCATCAACTGCTGACATTTCAGACCACTGCAGTGACTACACTTTAAACTACTGGCTTGTGTTGTTTTATTTAAATCACGGCTGCATTGCAGAAATCCCCAGGGAACTCTGCTTTAATTACATGCAGCATTTTCATACACAATGTCTGTTTTTCTACTCTCGTCTTTCTAATCGCAGGCTCATAATAATTCAAACAATGTCCAGGTCAAAAAAGCTTTCCATTTGCTTTTTTAAACACTTGATGTCTGTTTTTTGTCATGATTTTGGCATTTTATGGTCGATTGCATAACCATATACTTGCTGTATCTATACTGCAAAGTAGCTTGCAGTAGAGATGACAGGAAGTGAGGGGGAAGAGATGGGGTCTCCCACCAGGCTCACTTTGCAGATCGTGATTAGCATTTTAAGGCCTCATTCAGACCAAAAACACCAATCCTCTCTTTGATTTGAGCATGGGTAGTGTGTTCAGGCTGTGACCGCCACAGTGGTTGCCAAAATAAAGTTGTGTCAAAAAATTTAAACAGAATCTGAGAAGCTAACACTGACGTTAGACTGTTAGCTTTAATTTCCCAGAACATAAATGGCCTTAAATGTACTTTTGTTTTTTGAAGCTGTTAACACTAAATCTATCTATAAAATGATGCCAAAAATATAGCCTTTTTTAAAAATGCTTGTAAAGGAAGTTTTTCATGTTTTCTTATACGCCTTGGTTGACATGATACATTCATTGTCATGTATTTATTATGGAAATAGCCTCTGTGGAAGAAGGGATGCTACAAAGCTGGGAGCAGGAAACCACACGTTAAAGATCCTATTTGTAAGACTTATCCAGTAATCATAAATATGTGCAATGGCCTGCGTCTTGTATCTCTTCCCAGAAAAATGAAAAGAAGTAACTGATATGATCTTAATGCTCCCTAACCTAAACATGGTACTGCTTTGCTCTATCATCCACTGAGCTATACAGGGAATCAAATCAGAGTCTTCAGAGTCTGTGTACTGCTCTGTTTAGTGTTCTTGCATACAACACCAGCAGGCTTGAACTCCAGATGTTATCAGCATCTGGTCACAAAGTCCCATTTAATGGCCATTACCTCTGAGTGCCACACAGCCAGGCAGCATGAAGCAGGCTTTGTAGTCCGCTCTCCAGAGACGCAGTGGCCTGGGAGAGGAAATGGAGACTGGAGCCTAGAGATTTGATAAGGACCTCTGGGCTGCACGATTCAAGCCGGTCAGAATGGAGGCGTTGATTTGAGTCTGGGTCCATGCTGAACACCACGATGATTTCAGAGTAAAGTTAACCTTTAGGCGGGATTTATGCTCCAGCCTGGTTTCCTCACTAAATGGATGGTTTTGCTTCCGGCAGTCATGTATTTTAGCATTTTTGATACTTGATAAATGTGTTATTTCAGTTTCTGATGAATAGCCCCGATCCTTGCCTTCAAAAGTGCAACTCGGAGCAGTTGTGTATCAGAGCTCTACAGGAAATGGAAAGTCTATTAAACAGCATGAGAGGAAGCAGAGAGCAGGCTGGTTCTCAAAAGGAAACAACTGGTCAGTTATCCTACGTAACTTTATTATCAGTGTTTTGTTGACTGTCAAAATGGTCCAGAAAACCTTTTTTTCAGTAATGACTTTTTTGTACAGTTGTTGATAAAATTCCACACGGTGGTCAGAGGTTAGAGTCAGCTCAATGCGAGCATCCTACTCAAGATAAATGATGGTTTATTTGCCTCACATTCACAGTATTGGTATGGTCTTTATTGGCCACCAGTCAGTTTGATTTTAAAGGTGCCATATTTTAGAAAGTGAGACATCCATGTCTTTTTTAATCATAATGTAGGACTTGGTGCTCAATCCGCAAAGAATCGCTGACAATAAGAGACGGAGCCTTCAAACGAGCCATCGGCAGGACTGATGCATAAACACAGCGGGTGGTGCCTGCTCAGGCCTCTGAGAGCTGACCAATCAGAGAAGACTGGGCTTTACAGGAGGCGGTCTTCGAGAGACAGGCACTAAAACAAAGTGTTCACACAGAGGGTGAATTGGGGTGCTGCAAAAATGGACATTCTGAGATAAATAATGTGCTTTTTGAATATCAAAACATGTAAACATTTTTAAACAAATTAAAAGTATGGACCTTAAAATTAGCGTAATATGGGTACTTTAAGATAACTCCAGGTTTCATATGTATGATTTATCACCTTTATTTACCAGGAAAGCATTATTTCCTTTTTTGTTTTTCAAGATGGACAACAACAAGTTAGTTATGCACAAACCCTTTTTCTATGTCAGCGGACAAAATAAGCAGTGCACAATCTGAAATTTCACTAAAGAAAATGTGTGACGGGAACACTAAAAAAACCCTGTAAACATCTGAACGTGTTTCAGTCGTTGTGATGTTTGAATTTTAATCAAATGCTTAAACTGGATTTTGGACGAGCGTATATCCGTTCAGTCCAACAATATAAAGGATGCACAACTTGAGCCTCATTCAGAAATATGTCTGGCCGACAGCTCTGAATACGTGACGCACATGATCTATGCGAGGTTAACTCGGCCATGTGGGCGTGTAGCAGCCACACACGCAGACACTAACAAACAAATAGCCCCGCTGCCACATTCTGACAGCAGGTGGTAAAATGCTTTGGAATCATTTCTGCAGAGCTCATTGTGTGCTGTGTTCCAGTGAATGTGTGTATATGTGGAGGCACTCGTACTGTTAATTGTCAGCTCTACGACCTTAAAGCCAAGCAACGGTTTTGACAGTAAACAGCCAAAGGTGAAGCTAAGTGCTTGTCTCTGTTGTGGTAACAGTCCCAGACTGAGACATTAGTGGCATAAACATACAGCTCTGGCATTCATCTTTAATACATTTAGAAGTATTCATGAAGTATTTACCCCTGTGTGATGAGATGATTGGTACTTTTACCTCCGTTTATGCAGCCCTGATGTAAGACCTAATGTCGACTGCACATTTTAGTAACATAAGCATTGTGCAAAAGGGATTATATCAGACATCTGTGTGACTCCTGGAGACAGAACTGCTGTAAAGACAAAGACAGAATAGCAGTCTCCACTTTTAAAGAATGTTGGTGAGGCAAAAACCGCCATCTGTCTTAACAAACAGCTTCACACATGATTTATTTTATTCAATAGACTAGTTCAGTAAAATCTATTTTAAAAACTTAAGAATTCCAACTGAATTGAGCAGCAGGCAGATTCTTTGGAATTTCACGAAAACACATTTGTTAAAGTTCACAGAGAACTTTCAGAAAGAAAACAGACTCATTTGTGGATGAACAATTAGAGCAAAACCCCCCAAAATACTTCTATGAATATGTGTATTTGTAAAAAACAAGACTTACTTCATGATTGATTAATGTCGTTCTCTTGGCCTGATGGGATTCTTTGTGTTTTCCTGTGAGTAACAGCTGAGTTTCAAGTCCCTCTGTTTTATCTAAAATACTGTGTGCATGTGTGGGCCTACAGTGAGTGTTTGTTTATTTGTTAAAGCCGTGCTTGGCAGTCATCTTACACATCTCTCACAAATTAGTTTCCATGAAAGTCTGCTGGCTGGTTGATCATGTCCAAGAATATCACAAGAGGCAATAGGATAGGAAGAGCTACTTGAAGAGTGTGATGGTGTTTCTGTAGATCTTTACGAGACCATTACTTCTGGTGTGGCTTGGTGAGGGGGTCCATGTTTAGTTTGCTCACTAAACCGCTTATTTGCTGTTCACTTTGCTCACAAGCTCGCTGGGTACATGCCAGTTTCATGCAATTCAACAGAGTCACAGTTGGTGGTGGTAATGACCCAGAGAAATGTGTTAATCCTAAGTAAAGGGCTAGAGATGATGACTGCCATTTAGCAAACATGTATGTAATCAGTATATGTTTGAGAATGTTCCGAAATGCAAATGTTTTACATGGAATCAAATGCATTTAAGGATGCACACATTGTTCTTTTTGTGAAAAACTGATATTTCTACAAGCAGTGGCAGACTCCGGCTCTATGAGGGGCAGGGGTGAAAAAAATAAAAAAGGGCACCAGATGTATGTGGGGGGTACCAGGGTGCAGAAAATCATGATATATTTATAGTGGTGAGAGGGCACTTGACCACATTTTGTCGACTGGATAGGGGAACCTGAAGGGCACTTTATCATATTTTATCTGCTTGAAGGGCGTATTATCATGTTTTGTCAACTATAAGGGCACCCAAGGGGGAACTTTGTCATGTTTTAGCTACCATAGGGGCACCCAAGAGGACACTTTTGCTGCATTTTTTTCGAACATGGGTGAACCAATCAGTCTAGGTGAGTCAGACAAATCAGACATTTTAAAACATTATCATCTCTTCACATCCGTAGTTGACCTGAAGAGGAGGGTGTCCAAAATGTCTGCCAAAATATATAACATCACTGATAAAAAAAATCTAAAAAAACTGTCTGACCTAACTACATCTCTCTTCCCTCTTCAGTCCAAAGCCATGCGTGAGCGATGGCTCCTCCAGGGAATGGCAGAGGAGGAAGGGGAGGCCCGGCGGAAACAGCTGGAGCAGGATGAAGAACAGGGAAAGAGGCTGGAAGACCTGATACACAGGTACGCTGGTGGACACCACAGTGACACTCGGTGGGGGGCTTTGTTTTGTCTTCATGATATAATTTTGGCTTTGCTGAACAGATGGGATTAAGTGACTATAAGAAAAAAAGTTGACAAATTGATTTTTGTCACTGCACATCTGCTTTTCTTCCCTCCAATTTTAATATCTAGTCCTCACTTCTGGCAAACATTTAGCTGTGAAGTGAAAATGTAAATTCTCTGAGGACAGCAACAATAGTTTTCATTCATCAGCCAAATTTGAAGCATCTAACCAAAGTCCCAGTAAAGAGCTCTAATTTTGTGAGACTAACCACTGCATACTGTACAGTGGTTTAAACACACACACACACACACACATACTGTAACTACAGAAGTATTGGGTTTCAACGGGACAGCTCTGTAACCTTAGAGCAAAATCTACATTTTTCGTTTGCATTGATGTGAAAACAAACACTAACAGCAGCTGTACAATTACACATCTTCTCTAAAAACAGATGCAACAAAAAATGACCAGGAATGAAAAGAGAGAAGGGGGAAAATGTAATGCCGATATTCAAGAAAATGAGAGCTGGAGGGCTGAAACAGGGAAACTCATAAAGCAGAGACAGAAAAAACAAGTGATAGAAGGGCGTAGATACCAAAGGAAGAGAGTTAGATATTGAGAAGGTTGAAAAAAGCGAGAAAAAAAGAGAGAGTGATGTGATTCTGTGGGCACTTCCTGCGTTTGTGTCTCTGGGAGGAGCTTCCTGATTCCCATCAAGCATTGCTGTAAGATAGTCACTTATTCCCCCGATGAAGGTTGGACATGAGATCACCAGTGCTATGAATAAATCGCCTGCCAGCTCTTGCCACCGTGATGCTTTGTAAACTAGGCTGTGAGTGTTTCCATTGGCAGGCTGTGAGAATTGGGCTGGGCTGCACCTCTTCTTCTCGGAGACAGGACAGGCATGTTAAGATCACGTTTATTTATTTATTTATTTTATTTTTAGGAGCTGTCCCCAGTCAGTACAATAGAGAAGATTCTTTAGATTTTTCCCGAAGAGAATTAACTGTGAAAATTGTTGTGTGAACAGTGTATTATATTTGGAACAAGGGCTCTTGGCTAGTAGTGTCCCGTCCTCCAGTATAATAAAAAAACATTTGTCGGATGAACTGAAATCTTCCTTGGGACACCTCCAGGACAAAATGGATTACTCAGTGTGAAACTTGTGAAAACTATGACACATTAGAATCTTAAAAAGACACAATAAACTCACTATCAACCAGGGACGCACCTTATTTTTATCCCCAATAATGCTACCTTTTCGACAATAAATCTGTTTTGAACTCAGCAGGAGAGCTCAGCTAGGTCGCTGCTGGCTAGTCCTGTGGTGTGTTTGGCTAACAGAGCTAGCAGCTGCACAGTGAATAGTTTGCAGCTAACAAAGCTAATACAGCTAACAGCTTAACAGTCAGCACAACTGAGAGTTTCTGTACAGTCAATAGAGCTCAACAGTGACCGCCCACTTTTTTAACGGCTCCGGTTCCAGAAGTGAATTTGCCATTCATTTACTCCATAGACGTTTCGTAAAATCCTTATATAAAGAGTTTTAAGCCTGGAACCAAGCCAATCACCTACGAGATGAATCGTGACCATAAAACATTTAATTCGGCGTAAAAGAAAAATGGAAAACGGAGAAAAAAGCAAAGGTACAAGACTGTGTACATAATTATCTTAAGAGATAAGGAACTGCTCATCCCATAAACCATTGCGAATGTAACAACGACTTCTCTGGTTGGTGGAGCTCGCTGTTACACTATAGAATTGTGGGTAGTGTAGTAGTTTTCCATGACATCGCGAATAAAAATGTTTTTCTTAAAACAAGGTTGATAT
>OMLP01030235.1:3204-17705 GCA_900302685.1 Spondyliosoma cantharus
AGAGAGAGATCAAAAGGGCTTACCCCCAATATGACAGATGCATTAGAGACGAGAGCAAGACAGTTAATTTTGTGTGTCTGAGTGTGGGTGTGTGTGTGTGTGTGTGTGTGTGTGTGTGTGTTTATTCTGGCATCTCCAGTGTCTCTTCAGCCAGTCAAGTGGTTAGACCCATCCATTGTGTTTTAGAACAACAAAGAAAGATAAAGGTGAACATGGTGAGCTCAATACGGAATGAATCTCTTCAAGAGAAAATCCACCCAGTTAGTGTTAACACTGTGAAAACACAGCCACGGGGTATGTGCCTTAAGGGCTCCATTCTTGTTTTTTGTTGCATAGCGTGTAAGCCTTATTCTCATGTGGAACTGGCCCGATATTATAAAAGGAATGTTATATCCAGATATTGCCAGTGCAGCTGCAAATGATTTTTAAAATGATCAAACTGAAACATCGACAGCGAAGGTCAAGGGATCTTTGTTCCCGGCGATGCAAAGATACCTCAGCCTGACATGAGTGACACGACTTGAACAAAACTTAGAGCCCTTGTTTATTTTAGTAAAACCAAAAAAGTGTTGTGCGAGACATGAGGTGAACCCTGTCCTTAAATAATCATATGCTTTGTAAGACGTTACTTACACCCTTTTTGAAGCTGATACCATCACTTTAACTGCTAAGACAAAAGAGTGCACCCCATCTGAAGTGGATGCACAAGCTCGGCCGCGCATCACAGATGTAAATAATATCTTTCCAATCAAAGCATCACCCGGTATCCGAAGCATAACACTTTTTGTGGTGCCTACAAAGCATCTACATAGCTGCTGTAGCTCCAATATGTAGTCACATTTTTAAGGAAGTGCAGAGTCTACAAATTTAGGTAAGTGTAACCCCTTCATTTAAACCCTGGAATATGGTCTTACACTATGGGTCATCGCAAAAAAAGATTGGAAGTGTCCTTAGAAAGGTATTTGGGTTAACAATTAGGGTTTTTTTTTTTTTATGACATCACATTATGCTCATTAATGTGGTTGCAGTGTCTATTCAGGATCCACCGGTGACTTGATCCTCCACTGAGGCTTACCTGCGGAGGTATTCTGGGCGTATCCAACTGAGTGAAGAACACAGGGCAGGTCCAGAACATGCTGAAGGGATTGTAAATCCCATCTGGCATCCGTCCCGACAGAGCTGGAGGACGTGGCTTGGGATAAGGACTCCTGGGCTCCTGTCGCCATGTGCCGGACCTGGAGAGCAGCCAAAAACCAATGCTGAAGTGAATATTAGCTGGTTGATTAATGCTGTTTTTAATGTGAAATGGTATTGCATCGAGCCACATTGTTGCAGAATATACCTTATTTAGTCCTGTTCATCCATTGACATGCATTATATGTAAGTCAATCCATAGTTTATTGATCCTCACCCATGTTTATAGCATTCATCTTGAATAGGAATCAGGCCATAGTCTAATCCATGTTTTATAGTTAACATATTGTCATTGTAGTAAACATGTTGGTCTATAATGGCCGTGTGATTGAAATAATAGTAAAATCAGAGCAACACTGCCTATAATGGGAATGGTGCTGCTTATGGCTAAATCAATATTCATGTATATATTAGGCCAATATTTTGTGAGAGGCAATTACCGCTGTAGTGAAATGGTGTCACTGTGTGTGAAACAAAATGACTTGGAAGTGTGGAACATTTTGATTAGGCCTTTTCAAGGTGATCTCGGGACATTTTTATGTGTCACTTCTTCCCTTCTCTCTCCTCCTGTCTCCCTCCTTTCTTTGATGAAAGAAAAGAGGTGTACAGATGTTGAAGTGTGCTGACATGTCCTTGTGGAGGGATTTCAACCATGATGCTAATAACAATAATTAGCTCCTAAGTGTTTGTGGAGGGGGAGGTAGATACATGAATATTCTCTCATTGTGTGTGTGAGTGAGTGTTCCAGGACAAATGGCTTCCCCGTGTCTTTTTAAAAGGACAAATTAGCCATAATTGCTTGTTTCAGGGGTCTGCGGATGAAGGCAGCTTTTTGCTACTTCATTATGCCCGTTTTAACTCTCGAAGATCACACACACATAAACACGCACACGCAGTTAGACCATTGAATCTATTAACAACATAATATTGTGACTATTTATGAGCAACACGGCAATTAAATTGGATCAGACTACATTTATTTCATAATGAAAATTGCTGAGTTACGAAGGAGAGCAACTGGAATAGCAACTGACTGTAACTGTTTATGAGTAAAACTCCTATTAAAGTGATTAGATGTTAAAAATGTTGAGCTAGCACAAGCATAGAATCGCACTATGTTTAATTGAAATAAATCGACATTAATACATTTCATCGTCTACTTGTACTAAATACATAGGGACTAAATCCATACACCACTTAAAGCAATCAAGGGGAGGACATTTTCCGATGTGCAAAGACAGACTCTCCCTTCAGCTTTGATTAGTGTTACAGTCTGTCTTTCTCGGCTGTTAGATATTTGAGAAATTATTATTAATAACAAAATAATTTCCACATATTAACCCCATTCTGGCATTATTCTTGATCTCCTGGCCTTTAGGAAATTGATCTGGGGAAAGATTGATGGCTCTCCTGCTGTTTTAAAACGTTTGTCCTTGCTGGTCTGTTTTTTTCCATTCGTCTCCTTTTGTACCAGAATTACGTTTCCAGACGTCTGTTTAATGATGCAGATGTATCTCTGAATGTGACATTGAAACAAATTCCAAGTACTTACATGCGAGATTTCCAGCTTTTTTGTTCACCCACTAGATAAAGTGAGTAAAGTACATTTTCTCTCCAGCTCCAGTCTGCAGTCGACATTACAGTACCAACAACTGAGGTCACATACACTCCAATCTCGCCACACAAAAGATTTTGATTCACTTTCAATGTGAACGAACCATAACTGTGTCGACGGCTTCATTGACAACAAAAAAAAACAAAACTGTGCCGACAAGCTACAGCCATAAAATAAAGAATTAAGTCCCTGCAAGACAACAAAAGGGTTATCCAGCATAAAGGTTAATTAAATTCAAAGGGATAATTGATATTCATAAAATGCAAACTGACGTGTAAAAAGTTTTTTTTGCACTTGACATCATCTCAGTTCTCCCCCTGAGGTCTTCTCCCTGAAGCCTATAATTTTAGATTCGCAGGTCAGTGCTGAGTGTTCCCTGGTTACACAGCCAGGAGAAAGGTGATTTTTGGATGTGCTGCCATCAACATAAGTGTGTTGAGCTAATAGACGACGAGAACATTGGACAGCAGTATTCGCTGCCCTCATTATCCACAGGGTGAAATAAAATGATTTTTAGAGGTAAGAAGGGATGTCACTGCAGTGTAAGAGTTGACAGAAAGGGAAAAAGGAGTCGTGTTGATGCCTCTTTTTTCCCTCCATTACAACAAACATCATTGTCAACCAGGTAAAGATATATGAGGATGTTTGACTGATTCTAAAGCCAGAAATAGGGGGATCTATTATGTTAATTTCCAGCTTTATATTTGTGTTCTTGGATTCCATTAGATTATCTTTGAATGATTCATATAAAAACAAAATAAAACCTTATTTAAAGGTCCCATATTATACTGTTTTTCATCAATTTCACACAGCTGTCAAAGGTCCAACAACACTGTATTCGATATGCATTGCCCCAAACCCATCCGTGGTCCTGAATTTCGGCTGTCTAAAAGTTGCTCAAATGAGCTCTGCTGAGCTCTCCTGAGAGCAGGCTGTTTCTGTGCCTGCACCTTTAAATGCTAATGAGTTCCATCTGTCAACGCCTACTTGGAGAGCCTTGTCCAATGGCCTTGCGTGCTACACTTCCCTCTCAGGGAGACGATGCCTCTTACACTAGCCGGTAGCATGCGCTAATGTTTACGGTGGATGTATCGCTATGGCTCGCGGAGATGCTTTCGTTCAACCATACCAGTTTGACCCAGAATCAGACCCAGAAGGAGAGGCTCCTGAAGAAACACAGACTCTGCGGCGGCAGCAGGACGTTTCAGGATGGTTAGTGTGTCTGAATAATGTTAGTTTGTTCGTATGTGTTGTTACAGTTACTACCATGTAGCTAATGGCTAACAGCCAGCGAAAGCTGTGTTCATCTCCAAACTCTTGGACACTGTTCGGATCGTCTCTGTCTCCAGTCTGCACACGTTTCCAGACTTTTTACTGTGACAACCAAGCTCCATCGTAATATTATTAACATTAAACTCACTTCAAACGCCATTGCATAGCGGACCGAAGCGGAGCTAACTAGTTAGACAATTTCAAGCTGACTTCACCATACTGGTAGGCAACTGTAAATACTATCAAACCACGGCGACACTTACCTGTGGCTCGGGTGCAGTTGCTGGGTCCAGTATGGTTGGTCCTGATCCTTTCACGAGGGTCAGTGTCGAGGCAAAGCCAGCTTTGTACTGACCCTCGTTACTGAAGCAGTCCGATGTGAAGTGGTTAGCACACACACAGAAACTTACACGAACCGTAGCCGGCACGTTGTCATTAAAAATGAAACGCAACCACTGTCTTTTCTCTGAGACAGTATACAGAATATATACTGATGTTGATTTTTACAACCAACAACAGAACAATTTGCATGTTTAACTCTGGTCCCACCGCTGGACACACCAAACCTCACCTCAGGGATGAACGCCCCCCTCTCGGATATCTCCTATCACCACGCAGAGGAGGCCGACCTATGAAAATGACTCCTTTGGTTACGTAACGACAGGAGTTGAATCTGAATAGCCTGTAGGAGCACCGTTTTAGCAGTGGGTGGGCTGCAGAGACCATACAGGAATTGCTTGTTTTATTCATTCTGGCAGTTGGCAGGCTCAGGGAGGACCAGTTTAAACATGTAGAGACCAGAGAAAACATGTTTTTCATAATATGGGACCTTTAAGGAAACATCAGCAACCTCTGAGCTAGTAACCTACACACTGAGAATGGCAAGTTACTCTAACACAAACCTGGTTGCAACTTATACACTGAAAATCTGAAGTTATCCCAACACTAACCTGGTTGCAACCTACATGTAGAAAATGTCAAATTAGCCCAACACTAACCTGGTCTCAACCAAATGTCACGTTAGCTCAACACTAACCTGGTTGCAACCAAATGTCATGTTAGCTCAACACTAACCTGGTTGCGACCATATGTCACATTAGCTCGACACTAACCTGGTTGCAACCTACATGTAGAAAATGGCAACTTACCCTAACACTTACCTAGTCGCAACCTTTACACTAAAAATGTCAAGTTAACCCAACACTAACCTGGTCGCAACCTCATGTAGAAAATATCAAGTTAGCCCAACACTAACCTGGTTGCAACCTACATGTAGAAAATGGCAAGTTAGGACGAGGACAACAAAAACTGAACAAATCGGGTAAAAAAAAATGGAAAAATAAAGAATGGTTTTGGATTGGTCAGGTCTGTAGCATGTAAAAAAAAAGAACCTTGATTTATATTTGAACATTCATTTTGGCCACCACCATGAAGGGCTGTGTACAAATCAACTTTCCACTATGTTGATAACAGAACAAATACTGCGAAGAAGCAATTATGTAAAGAAATAAAGAAGATAGTACAAGTATACAAGTTATATACAAGTATGATAATGTATGGTAACATTGTATGCCTTCATTTGTCTATATATGTAACATACAATTAGCAGGATCTCTATTGACAAATTATAGTGAGGATATATACTGATACTACTAGCAACTAGACTTTTTTTTTCTTTCAGACAAATTTCCTGCTGTTACAATTTCATAGATGATTAAAAAGTAATCGCCTGTAGTGATTAAGAGAACATAATGACAGATACAGCAACAGAATATGAACTCAGTTTATGCAAATTCATAATCATGAAAGTGCAAGGATGGACACTGCACCGTGGCGCGACAGCCACATATTAATCAACGCATGCAAGGGCTAAGGTATTTGCATGAATATGATAACTTAGGTATTAAACATTTCAGTCTTTTCCATAATAGTCTGCCAATGTCAGGAGCACTGGGATTCTGATGAATTCAAAGTATTGCAATGATCATTAA
Organism: Spondyliosoma cantharus; assembly: GCA_900302685.1. Lineage (NCBI taxonomy): Eukaryota > Metazoa > Chordata > Actinopteri > Spariformes > Sparidae > Spondyliosoma > Spondyliosoma cantharus. Next base: position 9,277 of record OMLP01030235.1, read on the forward strand.
CTAAACATTAGCTTTTAATCACTTCATCATGTTTGTGACCCTTCAACTAACATGATGGATCGTTTCTCCCCGAGACTGATCTATAATGCGTTATTAATGATAGCATAATTAAAATCTCACTGAGAACTGCTCGTCTTATTTCTCCAGTTATTCTAACCTCATAGCCTACTGAATGTTCCTCATCTGAAAAATACAGACTTTGTGCTTAAGATATCATCATCTTAATTATTCATTTGACTGGTTAATACAGTTATATTTTTTTAATGCAGCCGAGATCCAAGATCCTCCACTATCGGCCCGATGTTATGCTGTTGAACACTGCGGAGGATATGTCTTGTCTAATGTTAAATTCATTTCCAGCATGTAGGATTTAAGATATATTTGACTCAGACAGCAGCAGAGACAGTAGAAAGTCTGATATTTACTTTCCTTTAATATTAACTCCAACATAAAAATGCTCTGTTGTGGATGAACTTAGCTGATCCCTCGTGTGTCTGGCTGCTGATCGAGATGCCATCAGTGGCATCGCTGGGCCCTGGATCTCAGCGACATTAATTTTCCCGGTGTCACTGCTGATGTATGGGGCTACTAGATGAACATGGTAGGGAGGGCATGCTAACCTTGCGGGAAACAGTGCGGGGTCAAACCTTACCCCATCTCGGAATCTGTGCTGATGAAGGTGTGCATAACACACATTTCTACCGGCAGCACGGTGGAAACTCTGCAGCCTATATTGTTTTTATGAGTATGTTGTTTATGCCGAGATACTTCCTAACCTAAATTCCATTTAATTTGCCACGTTCTGCCTCGAAACAAATAAATCACTGCTGCTGATGCATCAAATGAATCCATAACAAACTCTTCAACTTTGTTACATTTCAATGAAGTCGTGATTTAATGTGTTATGTCCGGATTGAATTATATATATAGTACCTGCATTAGAGCACAATTTTGTGAAAAATCTCCTCACACGACATTCAAGTTTCAGCCCCGTTGCTCCTGAGAGAGTCAGATAATAGGGCTGAATTAATTTCCCTGTTTCAGACCTGTTGGTGAATAAAGGTTTTTTTTGTGCGTTATCTCCGCCTTGTCCCTCACTGCCCTGAGATTCCGGATACAATACAAAAGACAAGAAAAAAAGCACATTCTCAACTCATCATGACAGATCCGCGGAATGAGGGCATGACACTGCGCACCCATGAATCTCTTTGTGCGGCATAATGTCTCCGTGAATCGAGACGGACTCCACAACCTGAAATAGTGCTCTTTTAAGAGTGCAGGTGTGGGACAAGGTGGGCTTTGACCATTGCTGCTCAACCTTGTCAGACAGCACAGAGCAGCTTTTAAAGAACCATTACTGTCATAGGGAGTGGTCTGACACACGCTATGAATGGGACTACGGAGGGAAATAAGTCGACAACCTCGGCTTCGCGGTGCATGGACACAGATGTGCTCTAATGGTGCCGGAAATACTTGGTACCATGTGTTAGAAATCTCCTGACAGATGCAAAATATATATATATATCCACAGAAAACAAATCAAAGATGTTTATAGCAGATTTGGTAGCTTATGTAACTATTTAATATTGTGACATCCCTTTGTCTTGTTTACATCCTCTACTTGTACATAGTGCATCTGTGGCTAAAAGGTTTAAGTCTTTAGTAAAGTCTTACATAAGCAGTGAATGTTTTTTTTTTGTAAAGCAAGACACGTACACTACATGGATTCAGGCTGATGATGGTCGCTGTCCTTCGTGAGGAATTCATTTGGGAAGCGGTACTTAAAAATCTTTAAAAAATACAGAGGGATAAAGTTAAATATCATGATTGTTTCTCTGGGGGGATTCCACAGTTCCAATTCCTCTTTAGCCAAATTAACTATTCTTACGTTTGGCTTGGATATGCAGTAAAAATATTTACCTTGTCTGCAAAGAGAACCAAGCCGTTATACACAAAAGTAAGTTTGGTAGACAGTAGTGTAAGTTACAGCTTGGTCCACCTAGTTCCAGCTGAGATAGTTGGTTCAACCTGTCATGATCTGCATTGAGCAGATCCTTTGTTTTGTGTTTTGTTTGGCTGGCTTGGTCTTCCCTACATTTGTCCTCCTCTTGTCACCCCTCCCCTGTCTGTTCTCCCTGTGTGGGCGTGTCTTCCTTTTCCCTGCAGGCAGTACCAGGTGTTCGTCATTTCATTCATCAACCTCCTCCATAAAACCTCCGGTTCCTCCGCATTCATCGTCAGATTGTACTTTCAACCATTGTGGTATCTAGTGCGCCGACTCCCTAGTATACTTTTGAGTACGCTGTCTAGCTTGTGCAGCTAATCCTGTTTGTTCTTCGTTGTTTTAGTTCTGCCTTCGTCCTGTCTACCTGCCTGTCAGCCTGCCTGCCTGCCAGCCTGCCCATTCGTTTGTCTGTCTGCCTGTTAGTCTGCCTGCTACACCAAGCTACTTCCGGGTTCGCTACTCTCCACACATCGATCCACCTCGGTGTCGGACTTCACCGGTTCAGACTGTGAGTTCCCTACCAGCTGTCTCGGCCGCCTGGCCGAACACGGGTCGTCACAGTACACGGCGTCGCTACCATCCACGGCAGAGAGCAACCAGTGAAGCTTCACCAGCTCGGCTATCGTCTAGCCCTACTCCTGCCTCTGATTAGCGGCTAGCTAACAAATAAACTTGTTACCAACTAACTCTGTTTGTCCGGGTTTGCATTTGGGTTCAGATCCCTGTTTTGTCCGTAACACAACCTGTTAAAAAAAACTCATAAAAACTAAAGGCCTTTTAGATCCAATGTCTTTGGCTCTGTCTGCTTTCGCATTTAGAGGATGCTTGATGCAATGAACACATCTGGGTGATGCCATCTCATATCTGGTAGCATGTTAGACGTGTTTTCCCCCTTCATACACAACTGTCGAACAACGCCGGCACACCGTCATCATCCGATTCACCACTCGCTCTCTGAAATCTTCCCACGCAGCTGATTTGCAAGTTTTATGTGGGTCCTCTACCTGGTGTCTCATCTGAACTCGCCATAATGTCGTTTTCTTTGATTGCGTCTTCTCCTGCGATTGAAAAATAGGCTTTTAGGTATATTACAATTATTTAAATTTTTCGAACAAGGGATTAAAAAACAACATAATTGAGTTCTTGAGTGTTGAGGATGAGTTCAGGAGTCTCACAGGGAATTAATCTGTAGTGTGGTGGTACGGCAGTGGATACCGCTCTGTATCTTTTACCAGATGGCAGCAGGGTGAGCAGACCTTGGCTGGGGTGTTGGGTGTCCTCTTTCAGTATCCTTTGGGCTCTGTGCAGACACCTCACTTCACAGATGTTGCAGATGCTCTATAGATGGATACCAGAGATGTTCCTTCCTGGCACGAATCATGCCAGTTTGTCCAGTCAGGGCGCTTTCTATTGCTCCTCTTGTCCAGAATCCAGCTCCAGAATTTAGCCTTCCTAAGTTTCCATAGGAAGTAAAGGCTTTTCTGTTACTATTATTATCACTCCCTCCTGTGTTGGAAGGTTGATCAGTATGGTTTTTCTGTCACCGATATTGACATATGCACTCACATGGTGGGACAAACATATTCTTTATATAACCGCCTGCACCAAACTGTGACATCGGTATACATATACCGTTACACCCCATTAGATAGTGATCCTTTAAAAAAAAAATACAAAAATAACAGCAATCATTATTGCTAGCTTTTATAGGAGTGCTTTTTTTCCAACTGTCAAAATGCAGAATGAGAGAACTCAACAGCCTTCCAGTACCAGCTCTTGAATTTTCTCAGTACTGCTATGCATTTTTAATGATTCATATTCATAATGCATGGGCCACCTAAATCCTGTAACTTTTATAAATAAATTCCCTGAACTTGGTTCCTTGACTATTGAGTTCTTAACCGTGGCATTATATTTTAACCTTTCCTTCATCTTACTGAGCCTGTAGCTGCTGTCTGAACACTGGAGAAGGGCCCAGCTGCACCTATTATAATTCTTGCAGAGGGAGAAGATTGTTTAGACTGTGTCACTACTAAACCCAGGGAGCAGCGACTGTGCCCCAGAAAATTAGTGTCAGAGTGAAATTGTTTTTGCAAGAGCAGGGGGAACCCCTGGCATTAAAATGGCTAAATCTCTGCAAAAGAAAAGCAAAGAGGTGTTAGCTCGTTTGGGCTTTTCCATTTCCGTTTGAGGAGTGGCAAGCTCCAAGGTTATTGTTTGGAAAATGTAATGTAAAGACACTTGGGTCACTGATCATTGATGTGTTGACATTGCCTTTTCCCACACTATCAGCTATCTGACCCACTCTTTCAAATTTCTTCCGATTTGGCTACTAAAGGATGTCAAGCATTTTTGCTATGCAGTCAATGGTCAACCGTTTAAGTGGTCACACAACTCTTTCTACCATTCTGGACACAGTTGCTCCTTTTAAGATTAAAAAGCCTCAAGCTTAAATATATCTTAGCCTCGGGTAATGTTTGCAAATTCAGCTTATAAAGCAGACCACAAGAGGAAATAAAACTCATATGGAGAGGCTGAGGGACGGCATCAAAAAAACCCTGTGACGCTACATTTACATTATTCACATCTCAACTCTCATGACGAAAATATAAAACATAAAAATGATGTAGAAATTTCATACACAGTCAACATAACGATTTTGTGTTAGTGTCGTTTAGGGAATACGGAAAGCAACTTAGACAAAGATGAAGAAGAAGAAAAAAAAAAAAAGGGTCAGAGGAAAATATTAATGGAGGTGGAAGAGCCATGTGGCTTTTAAATCCCTGGCCTAATGGACTGTATTGACCACATTAATAAAACAGGATATGTGTTTCTAATGTCCTCTCTGTGGTGCATTAGGCTTTGCTTGGACGGTGGTTCCATTTGTTTGTCTGGACGGCAGCGGGGTGAGGGCAGAGATCTGAATCCAAAACTCATTTGATCACAGAAAGTGGCCGGAAAATCACAGAATCTCCCCTCCATTCTCAAGGAATTATTGCACTATTGGTTTAATAAAGGTTTCATGAGGGCAACATCCATGAGACGATAATGTTAGTAGGAAATTTGACTCACGGATGTTATAGCAAGAAGCAGATAAAGGGTAAAAGATGTAAACAGCACTGCAGGGTTCCCAAATATCATTTCTGGATTGTTATTATTTATTTTATGTGCTCTTTGTCCATTACCAACAGAACTCGGTCTTTTTCTACATAAACAAGAAAACCCTTGAGCCCCATATTCTTAAATCCACTGTGCAATGTAACATTTTGAGTTTACCTTCCACGATGCTTACACAAACATTGCAAATTTGTGTTTAATGAGCTTCAAGACCATACTGTACAGAATACTTAATTGGCCATTCACAATGAATTCTACTTATTCTCGCATTCTCATTCCAATTCAATCACATTGCTACTGCAGTAGCTAAATATATTTTGTGGAAAACGTAATGTTCTCAGATTCTCCGATAATGGAATAACATAAAATGTATACTGATTCCAGGAAGATGTATCCCACTGACATTGGTGATCCCCCTCTTTTCCTGTAGCGCCACCATGAGGTTGGATGTTTTTGTTTTTTTTTAGAGAAAACATTTTGATGGATTGCCATTTTGGTACAGATATGAGTGGTGCCACCGACTTGTCACATTGCGCAATACTCAGATTAAATCCCCCAAAATGTTTATTACTACCTAAGCATGCTAACATGCTAACCTGAGATGGCGAACGTCGTAAGCACGTGGCTAACTAAACACAAGCATTCTAGCAAGTGTCATCATGTCTCACTTTGAGAGTGCACACACAGCAAGATGAAGACCAGCTTGAGTTTCATTTCAAGTTCTGATAGCATTGTCATTTTTAGCACGCTGATTTAGCATTTGGCTTATTTCATTTTCTTTCACATTTCTGGACGCACAGAATGTTCACATTGGACGGCTCTGCGAAGGATTTTCTCCAGTATTCTATTTTCAGTCTTGGCAGGATCATGAAGTTCTGCTCCTGGGATAGTCTGATTCTTTACAATACAAAACCACAATGTGCTGTCTCCGGCTGTAAAGTGTCTGTCATCAAACAGCCGAAAGTCAGACATCTTTGACTTCTATTTGGCTTTCGCTGAGTTGATAGACACTCTGCGGGTTCAAGCAATGCTCTCAGAGAATTTCTACGATGCTCTTTGAAGTGGCTAATGTCATGAGGACACGTTCATCTGTCTCTCTGTCAATCCCTGCAGCCTCACATCCTCATTTCCCTCAGGCTCTTTGCATTTTTATGGAACACACAAACCTGCTATCTCCTCCCCGTCCAGCAGTTGTCCCCAGTGTGCTACAGCCTTTTGTTTCCACATTACTTGATCTCCGCACCAACGTATTCGCACGCCCCTGATTCCCTTGTTAGTCCCTTAGTATATGAAGCAGCCATCCACCTAATAGCTGCCAGATCGTTTATTGTGCCCCTGTAGCCATAAAGCTTTTGCAGCCTCTGTTCATGTTCCCTCTTTGTCTGTTGTTTTTTCTTTTTTTCAGGCATGCCTCCTCCCTTTTTGAATTTGTTTGACGTCGCTGTTTGACTGCCTGTTGCTGACCTCCGCTTCCTAACGGCTTGCCACGTCTCCCAGTTCTGCCTCAAGAGTCCAAACATCAACTACCAGACCCTCTTACAGCTAAGCTAATTATCATGTAATGACAGAAAAACAAAATCAAGCTCTGGTGCACACATGGCAATAACACAGCCTACAGTAGACACATCTCCGCGTCTGTTTTTTCGCTTGAAAAAAAATAAAGATGCCATGTTCTAACCATTTGTCTGAAAGAAGACCTTTTTAACTTTTTAAACCAGTCAAGCACAAACTCGATGTCGTGTTCAGTCCTTTTTTCACCCTTGAGCGAGCATCGTAGAGTGGAGATTCATGGCTTCGCTAATTAAATTTTTGCAAACCTGGTTGAGCCCCTGGCAGCCATTATCTGCCAACAGGATTTTGATTAACTGGACATGAATACACTATTATCTAGAGTTACTGTTTGGGGCTTATAAACAGCAGCCCCCTAATTAAAAAGAATAATGCAGCGCATATCATGTCCGAAGCAATCTGCATCTCACCCTGCTATCATGGGAGAGATGGGGGGAAGTCAAACACCTCTTAAGTTCGCGCATTAAAACATAATAAAGGCAAAGTGATGATTCGTGTTTTGTTGTGTAATGGGGGTTTGAGCAGAAGAAACATTCAGCATTTTGAATCTTATGCAAGACAGGGCAAGCCTTGTTCTGCAAGACAGTGAACCTACTGTATAAATAAATATTGTCACAAACTAAAATGTTGTATCTTTTTTTACACTCTGGCTCCAGATACATCTTTCTCATTGATAGTCTGTATGGTGACATTTTCGGTGTGAAGGGAACATCCCTTAGAATGCAAAAAAAGTAGCATAACGTACCGAGGAATGAATATTCACACTCTAAACATACTGCATGTAGAAGATTCTGTGCGATCCATTTCGCATGACATGACCTATTTATCTCTGGAGCTACTTGTAAACAAAAGCAGTTGATTTTTATTTTCACAGCTTCAGTACTGCACACTCTTTGTTTAATATTAAATCAGTTAATAAAATGTCATGTCGGCGATCGCTACTGTAGGTCCAACAGCTTTCATAACAAGTCATCTTGTCAAAATCCACACTGGCTTTGTAGTGGTACAGAGGGAGTCGGGTACATGAAATAAATAGGTCAATGAATAAAGTGAAAACTAAGTCAAAAGAGGCTTTTATGTTGCTCTTAGATGAATTCAGTCATAGATGCTCAGCACGATAAAACAAACACCTCTGCACAATGTAATCCAACCAAAGGTCAGGACATACACTTTGTTGATACTTATGATAACGACGCCTTCGTACTTTTACTTAAGTAACATTTCCAATGCAGGACTTATGTACAGCTGTAAAGGAAGGTTTTAGTGCTGTATTCCCACTTTTACCGAACACTTAGGGCTCTATCTTAACGATCTGAAACGCAAGTATCAAGCGCAAAGCGCAAGTAGCTTTGTGGGCGGATCTCAGGCACTGTTGCTATTATGGGATAAATGACTCTTGCGCCTGGCGCAAATCTAAAATGGGCTGGTCTGAAGTAGCCACATTATTCACAAGTGTGGTTTGGGCGTAACGTGCAATAAACCAATCAGAGCGTCATCTCACATTCCCTTTAAAAGCAGGCGCGCTTGTTTCATGGCGGATTGCTATTATAACGGCGCATTTGCCAGGCACACGCCTGGAGCGGTTCACAGCCGAGGAGACCGACGTTCTCGTCAGGGCCGTAAAAGACCAAGAAGTGGCATTGTATGGGGATGGGAGAAACCCACCCAAATTAGCTTTGGTTAAACAGGCGTGGGAGGAAATTGCCACAATTGTTTCTACGGCTGGCATCCCCAGGAC
>OMLP01030239.1:6804-27588 GCA_900302685.1 Spondyliosoma cantharus
TTTTTTTTTTTTTTTTTTTTGGTTTGTTGTCATTGTTTTTTTTCTGAGTTTTGCTCACAGAATTGCTCCCTGGGTGATTAATATTAATATTGACACTGGCGATAAAAAAGGATTGTTTTTCCAAGTAATTTCCATCTGCCCTTCAGCAGGCGAGACAGCAAGCAGCCAACACGCTGGCTAATCCCCACATCTCTCTGCTGAGTCCTGCTTGTTCAGGTGATGGCATTATTTAGGCAAGCTGACATGGCTTAAACAAGTCTGCTTCCAAATCGTACATAATAACCAGGTCGTTCCAAGGTGAATGGGCGGCCTGCGGGTGGTGTCAAAGGGCACCGAGGGGAGGATACCACTGGCCCCGTGGCCCCATGTTGTCAGAGTTAGACGGAGCAGTGGGGACGCGCTCTCGCTTGTAGTCAATTCAGCTGTGTAGTCGATTCAAGTCATTTATTCATGCAGTGTGTCCTCAAGAATGACTTTCTCGGACAATGCCTCGCTACCTCAATTGAATTGATCGATAATCAATCACAGAATATGAACCCAGGCAAGACAGTGTCAGAGAGATATTACACGTCTGCCACACAGATCCTTACTGTAAAAGGGGTAAAACATAATTGGAAGAAACCTTGGGTTAGCTAAGGTCATCTCTCATCCTGTCAAGTCTGTTCAGTGTGCAGTAGGTCAGAGTATTGGCCCGGTAGTTAAGCCTAATTGTGATTTTTGTTGAATAAGGATGTTCCACAATGGCTATAGTGCAGTTCTACTTCAGCTGGTTTCATATTGTCTTTTGACCAAGGTGAAATCAAAAACTTTTGCTTGAGGTTATTGGGCATTGTGCCATTAAACCAATGAACTAAAAAAAAGAGGCCAATAATCTCCCCACTTAAGTCAGTTTAAATAAAAAATCGAAAGTTATTAATGCAACATTTAGGTTTGAATTTAGAAAGGAAAATTACTCTTTTGGTCAAGGTTTTTAGTATTTTCTTAGCTCCAAGGATGTCAGCCATTCAGTCCAGACTGAACAATCTCAACAACTGCTGAATGAATTGGAACAACATTCAGTGCATGCATTTGAAGACCCCAGAGGATTAAACCCAGACTTTGGCTGAACTTTCCTCTGGCGCCATCAGTATGTCGAACTTAAAAACACTTATTCTGCCAAATCATCTACTTGGATGGATAAGCACAACATTTGGTACTAACAGTCCACCCCAGTCTCATGCCAAAGTGTATAATAGGCCCACCATACCACTGGGCAGAAAAGTAGATTTTTGAGTCTCATTCCCAACTCGTAAAAAAATGACAGTTTAGGATATATGACGGGTCAGCTACCATTCCAGTGTGTCAGTTTTTGATGAGTTGGGAATGAGACTTAAAAATCAACTTTTCTTACAAATAGGACCTTTAAGTCCATATCAGGAGGTGGTCGGGGACTGTTGGGTGGTTCATTCATGGGACTTTCACACATGCGACCGGGGTTAGAGTCACGCCAGAGCCAGTGAGGACTGCTTTTAGGAAGTTATTTCGACCAAAACCATGATCTGTTCCTAAACCTAAGCAAGTTGTTTTGATGCCTAACCAGACATAGAAGAGACCATATCCATGACCATGGAAGAGACGGTGTTGTTTAACCAGATAGTCGAGGCCAAACACACCAATAATAAGGAGGAACGATGGGTTTGGTCATGGTATGCCTTGATCCTTGCAAATTTTCTGCAGTAGCCAAATACCTGAAAATCTATTGACACCCCCATCAACCTGAGCTGTACTTACTGTTTTGTGCAACACCAAATGTTAGCATGCTAACACCTCCAACTTACTAATTTTAAAATTCAACCAACCGAGTTGCCAACTTGGTGAACATAGCAAACATCACACCTGCTAAACATCAACATGTTGTCATTGTCATTGTGGGCATGTTAGCATAGGCATGCTAACATTTACCTTGACACAGTGCTTTGCCTGGGTGAAGCCTCACAGAGTATGATGTTAAAACCACTATGACACATTGAAATGTTTTATTTTAAGACAGGGTATATTTCTGTGCAAATATGAATGTATTTCTCACGAGATCAAGTTCAATAGGTGCCGGAATAAAACAGCATAATAAACAGTAACACATGAGACACAGGGAACCAAAAACAAATAATAAAATAAAATAACACGATGCAGCAGTGAGATGGGACTTCCAGGCCAACACTGCACCTGCATCCACCGCCAGGTACAAACATTGCATTGGACCAGCATCTGAGAAAGACGAAAGACGGGCCACACGCTCTCAACCACACTGCCAGCCATGCCAACCCACACACAGAGTCGCACACACACATTCGCACAGACAGCAAACACAGAATAGATTCAGCACCAGTGAACAGGAGGCTGCTTTTCACAGGGTCCCAAACTGCTGGGTAATTTTTTTTTTTATCACATTTTATTTCCCTTCTTTCTTACTCTTCCTGGTCCACAGTTCTCACCTCACTCTAGCTGTAGTTGTTTCTATTTTTATTGTTAATTTCAGTCCTCTCCCCATTTATTTTCCCTCCGTGAACGTTTCTACATGGTCATGTGGGCGTCGGGACTTTCGACGCGCTCTGCTGACTGCTCAGATTATTGCTATCCATCATTTGTTTATATTCTCATTTAGGAAAAGGAGGGCACTTCCATTATTGCATTATAATTTCCTGCAGAGGTTACAGAAGGCCGGATCCAACTTGAGTCGTGCTCACCTCACTCCTTCGCACCCTTCCACTTCACATAGCGTAAAATAAGACCCACTCGGCTCCCAAGACCTCCGCACAATGAGAAGCTGCTTCCTGTCAGAGCTACGAGCAGTTCCTCTTTTCACTGCTCTGAAATGTCAATACCGCAAAAAAGCCTTGCCACAGAGGCGGACAATGAGAGGGGGCCAGGCGCTACGCATGAAGACCGCTGTTAAGATATCCGCATGATGCTGCAGGAGGCGAAGCTTCTCCAAACACCAGCTGTCTTGGGTCGTCACTCCTTTGAAACTCAGTGAAAAGGGCAGTCAGACAAATACTAATGGACATATTCTCATACGCGCCTGTTGTTTTTACCACCTATATGCTACTTTCATGCCATTTGCCCTCTTCTCACAGTCAAAGCTGTTCTGGTAATTAATGCAAATGTGTGCATATTTCATTAGATAAAGCACAATTTGCATTTTTAAACATAGCATTTCAGAAAACTTGTATAGTAATGGTCTTACTGTAAGTCATTTACTGGGAAAGTGTCATGCTGATATCTTCTAAGAGAATATTGTGCCCTTTTTTCTTTACCATTTTATATCTAAAATGTATAGAATTTCACAATACATATATTTCCAAGCCATTTTCTCAAAATGAGTTTTTCCTTCTACTCTGAGCCTGTAATCTCCACTTCAGTGGCATGCACATACATCAAACTTTCTAGTTTTAATCCTATTCATATACCAAAGGTTTTTACAGATGGTTCTACTCACACATCCTTCATAGCCTGATTAATGTAACATTTTAATCCCAGAACAAGGCGAAAATGGATCTTATATCTAGAGAGTAGTTTCTGGTTCGTGGTGTGATAAAGAGAATTCAAAATTCCCTCAGCGAAAACCTTTTGCTCTAACCTGAACAATGTGAAATAAGAATTAGGGAATGACCCTGGCTTTTTTTCAACGATCAGATTAAAATGCTCTGAAGATGTGAAAAAAATATAAGCATATTTAATTAGATGGTTCTTCGGGAGAGCTTGATGACGAGCTGATCATTTGAATCAAGTGTGTTGGATTAAGGAAACAGGTGAAACATGCAGGGCAGGAACCCCGGGTCTAGGACTGATAACTACTGTCTTAGGCCCTGTCGACATGTACAAGGGTATTTCTTAAAAACAAAGCTTTTCCTATGCATTATAGCCTTTTGTTCACACATAAACGCAGTTTCTTGGCCATTGATAACCAGTGTTAGGGGGAAATTGTTGCAAAGTAATCCATTAGAGTGCTCAGATTGCTTTTTTGTTGTAGCGAGCATCATAGCGCATTAGCACAAGTTCAAGTTATCCGTTATTTAGTTTTTCATAAAAGTAATCTGTTACTGGATGCTGTCTTTTCCTTTCCCTTTATCGCCACGAATGAGTGTTAACACTGTGAGCACAGGAGCTTTGGACTGGGGCTAGCTGGTTAGCATGCTTACTTCAGTAGATAGCTGAGGATTACTTTTTTTACATTATGTTGATCATTTAAGTGATTTTTTTCATGTTTTCACTGAAATTCTTACACACAGCCCCTTTAATGTAGGTTATCAACTGGGGAAGTTCAATGATGATATCTTCTCCCTGTAGTCATTTATCATGCCATCGCTGACGTGTTTAACATGCAGCTGCTGTAAAATAAAATACAGGTTAAACAACACATACATGTCTTGCAGTTATCCAATAAGCTCTCAACTCAGAGCAGCTCCTGGCCTTTTAGAGAGGCTACTATTTCACCAACCCAAGGCCCTGAGGGAGGCTGTTGCACACTCATAATGCTCTGTGTAGCCCTGATACTAAGCAATAACATCATACACCTGTCATGGTGTATTCCAGAGGTGGCTATATGTCTTGTCACGTTAACAACACTACAAATGGGACGCTAAGAGACGGGCATCTTCTCACATGAAGCGCGCATCCTCGGGAATTCTCCTTTAGCTGCCGAGTCATCTCATATTAAGTCACCCTAACTGTGGCTACGGGGGCTAACGTGTCGGATAAACGACGTTGCCGTCTGGTGAAAGGGGGGGAGACATTGTCTGGAGAGGCCTGGTGTCAATGTCAACACATTCACTGCAGGCGTTTGTGCTGTACTCCAAAAACAGCTGGCTTTCAGGTGCTTCGATTTCCTCCTCCCTTTTCTCTGTCCTCTCATTAAGCCGCCTCCGGGGACAAGCTTCTGGGCAGCTCTTCTCTGGCCTGCAATGATAATGTTGATCCTCCAGGCTTACAGCCAAACAGAGAGAACTTTCTATACTTAGCACGACCATCATAAGCATATCTGCAATAACATTATCAAACGCAGAGATCAAAAAAAAAAAAAAAAAGAAGCTGGGCAAAGATTTTAAGGGGTTATTCAAGCTTAGTGGAGTAGTTAGCCTCTACTGTCTGATCTGTCTCAGGGCAATATCATATCAGAATAATGAGGACAGATATACTCCAGCTTTGGAGACTCTGCGAAGCAATCTTTGAATACATTTGCCTTTACATATAATTTATTCAGCAGCTAGCTGGAGACAATTTCATATCTCCATATCGTATGTCAGAGAAGAATTACTCATGTACAGTTTATGCAGGATTGTTACGTAATAACCAACAACTTGAAAGCCTTTAAATTAAGTTTTGCAGATTATTTTCAAACCCCGCATCTGGAGGGAATTGACAGCAACAATGGTAGAGAGAGAGGAGATAAGCTGTACTTGAACAGAAAAAAAAGCTCAAAATAGGCAAGAATTTGAAGAGATTAGAGAAGACAGCAGCACCAATCGTCTCTTTAATCAAAGGAAACTCTGTATATCCTTTCTAAAATATATTTTCCTTTGTAAAGGGGCTATAAATTACATTTTGGTGAAGGAACATTTGAGGAAAACAGATTTGTTTTTGTCTCTTTCAGACAAAATGGAGTGTACAGTTTCAATTTGATTATAAGATGACCTGGAAACCCTACAATCATCCAAACAATTTTTCTTGGATTACTCTGCTGTATTTTGCCATTGTCAAAATCATTTGATGTTGAACCCTAACATTCAGAAACAGAACATTGTGCAGTGCATTTAATTTTGGCTCCTCTGAGGTTGCAGTTTTGTCACAATTTTCCCCAAAAATAAGTGTGAGAATGCCTCTAATTGGCAAAGTGGGTTGAGATGATTTTATTAATATATGCTGGTATTTCACTGAATTGCATTTTTCTAACACTGCCGTCTGCCTAAATCACATCCAGGATGGGTTTAAGCACTACTGCATGATTTGACATGCTAATGTTGTGGAATACCCACAGAATTGCCAGCATCTGACAGAGATTAACAGGTAGTTAACAGATCTCTCAATGAAAAGACTTAAAAATAGCATAGCGACAGACACGTTAGATGAGTGTGGCTGCCTCGGTGCTGTTTCACACCGAATGCACAAACGCAGCATTGTGTTTCTGGGGGAAGGCCATTGTTTTGAAAGGAGAATGGGCTGTAGGCTCCTTACCAGTTTAACAACTGAGAGCTGTGATTATCCACCACATTTTCGCATACAGGGTTTAAAGGATAGATTCACATTTTTCCAATCACGTGCCCGTACTGTTCGCACATCTCAAAAAGTTATCGGTCGCTCTAATTGTTCCCCTCCTCCAAATTGGCTGGAAAGAAATTCCTTTGCTCATCGGATTGAAATGGAAAGGAACGGATGAATCCACAGCGTTCATTCTGTGCAACAATGCATTCCAAAGTTCAACTAAGGTTTAAGTGAGTCTTCAGCAGTCTTAGTTGGACAAAACAAGTCGGTGTCTTACAAAGTTGCAGTCATTTTGGTGCAAAATTCCCTCTTAATTTTGCTATCCCTCGTCCGCCGCTCAGCAAGGAAATCAGTCAAGAGACACACAAAGACGGAGTTATGTACCCAAACGATGTAATAATGGATCAGTTTCCAATAAATCCTCATAAAAATTCTCACCCTCCCCAAAAATATGTAACTTTGTAACCATCAACTCAGTCTCCAGAATACATGTTGGCAATGTTCACAATGACGCTTACATTTCTTTATGTCCCAACTTTATGTCCAGTTTTTTGTTTCATATTTTGAGGTTGCCGTGCGTTTGTTTGGTAATGTTTAGGCACGAAAAACACTTGGCTAGGGTACGAATAAGATCATGTTTTAGCATGAAATACCTGCTTTGGTTGGCGCAAACACAGCTACAGATGTCCTGACTTCTCATCAGAAATAATATGATGTCCAATTATATATAAAATCTGTTGACAATGCTGTGTTATGGTCGGGTTACATTCAGGCACATTTTTTTTTAAAAAAGCCAGGGTATGAATAACATAATTTTTTGGCATAAGAGACTTTGGTCAGCACAAACACAGTTAGAGATGTCCTGACTTCTCAACACAAATATCTGTCTCTATGTTATATTTCTTGTTTTGCCAACACCGTGCTCTGGTCTGGTTAGGCTTAGGCAAAAACAAACAAACACTTAGGGTCAGGAACAGATCATTATTAACTTACCTAGTTCTTTCCTCATGAACACCACTGAAAAATGTCCTGATGAAGTGTTGATGTGATATGGAATGTACAAATTTGATCGATCTGTTTTACAGGTGTGATGTGTACATATTCTACAGTGTTTGTTATACCGTATTTCATGTTCAGATTCAAAAGAATCTTAGAAAGCAACCTGTAGCTGAAAAAAAGGGATGCTACTTTCTATGCTATGCTAAAGCCTACAAGGCCTTTCATGTTCACCGTTAAATCTATCTTAAAAATAAACTTCCCTCCCATAATGCACTCCCACTTAAATTCTCCCATAAGTATGTACTTATTACCTGAGTAATTCTTTACAGAGCTCTTTCACTGGCCATAACAGGCTATATAAATGTACCACAATTAGGACACTGGAAGAAAATATAATAGTTATATACATAAGAAACATTACAGCCGTTCCATTCAGTTTCAGTAGGATGTGGATGTCAACAGCCTCAGAAGACATGTGGGCAGACATGTACTGTAAAAACTCAACAACCATCACTGAGGGACCCTTTAGGCAAAGTCCCAGCTGCACCACCAGAGCTGCTCACTGTCCAACAGTAAAGACTGTATCAGTGCACGTCAGCTCCCAGCGAATGCGTGTGACTGTATGAATGTTAAGCAAGGCGTTGTTGAAAGCGAGCCTTGCGTGCTCAGCAAACCTCCTCTGAATAAATAAGGCTTAAAATAGAGAGACGCAGACGTGTGACGAAGGTCATGAGACATACTCCATGATCTTGCAAGTTCACATTATGCACCCGTTCCTGCTGAGACACCATGGCAGCCCATTAAATAGAATTTAATATAAAGAAAGAAACAGTATTTCAGGGGCATAAGCCAAGGCTTTGGCAGGAAGGAACTGCATTTCACAGAGTGCTGTGCAACTTTGTCAGGTAAACGTGACTGTTAGGGACAGGCGAAGATTGATGGAATCTTTTTCCCCTTGGCTCAGCAGTCTTTGATTTCCACAGCGCTGAGGAGGAAGAAGGGGAGAGGGAACGGAGGAGGAATGATAGATAGGAATTCATGTCATTTATATCCCCAGGTCAGTCTATCACACAACTGACTGAGAGAGAAAGAGAGCCAGGGAGGAAGAAAGATGGTCGGACATGGAAACAGGCTTGAAATATGGAAAATGTCTACGTTTATAGCAACCTCCTGTGAGAATTGTGTGGTAACTCGCACGTGGGTTTCAGAGCTTCTGTGTGCGGGAGTGCAGTAATTCATGCTGTGTCAATTAGCATCTGGGTCTCTTTTTTTCCTGATTGAATGAAACAACTCTTCTCCAGTCCTTGAAGCATAACTGTGTAGTGCTTTTCAATTTCCACCTATTGCAGCCTTGCCATCTAACATTTACTGGGAGGCAATGCATGAAGATGATTTGGGTGTACAGCAGAAGTGCTTCTTCTTATAATTGCTTCTGCAGAGACATTGATTGATAAAAGCCTCCGGGGCCTCCAGCCCAGATTGAATGACAGGTTTTACAAAAAACAGGACCGTGGCGGCCATTTGAAAACATCAGTGCTTATTGCATTACATTTTATTTTTTAGTTGGCTGTCACAATGAGCCCTTTACTGGCAGTGCCTTCTTTTTCTGTCCATTTGTCTCCACTGTGCAGTATCTAATGGCTGGTTGAATTAGAGCTTTCGTTGTCAAGTGCTGAGCTCTTCTTGGGGTCATGACCCCCCCCCCCCACCATCTACATTTCATTTGTCACACCTAGGCTGCATGACGACAGCGAAATCTCATAGCCTGTTATTTTCTCACATCCAGCATGAAAAGCACTGATCAGACATCAATCAAAGAAATGGAAATGCAGGCTGTGTGACAGGTTTTCATCTGTTGTCATTCAAGCAACCATGAATATTTTTCTTTTCTTTGGGAGAGATTTCTACTTGTAGCTTATCGTTGTACATCCTTATTCTGTAGGGATGAATGTTGACAATGTTCATTTGTTTATATGACCTCTCCAGGATCTCCTTTCTGTGGCAATGAAGCAATATTGTTTGACAACATCTAAGTTGCCTGGATAAAATGCTGCCTTTGTGAGTTCCTGTAAACCATGTATACATAACATTTTAATTTTTTGCAACATATCAACATTTCTGCCACTGTGACCACTGTTTGAGCAACCCAGTCTCACGGCAAAACTTATAATAGACCCACCGACCCACTAGAGGCCAACATGTGAGGGTGATAGCAGATCGCCTCGGCGTGTAAAGTAGATGTATGAATGAACACACTGTGGCAACAGCGGGCGATAATGAGGAACAAAAACACCTTGACCAGAGTATGTGTGAGGCAAACTGCTAGTGGTGACTGTTTTGAGGGGCAGTTATTTCAAAAAAGGTCATATTATGCAAATGTTTAGGTTCATACTTTTATTTTAGGGTCTTAGTAGAATAGGTTTACATACTTTATTTGTCTCATACACTGCATCGCTTCAGCATACCTTTTCACACTGCATCTTGAACACTCTGAGCTACAGAGTGAGACATCTCTGGTTAATCTTTGGTGAGAGTTGCACACTCAAATTTCTTAACAGGCAGGATGTGGCGATTCAGATGCAGAGTTGGGCAGGTCAGCAAGGTAGTGTGATCCAAAAAAACGCTGCTACAGTTGGTAACCATATTTTATAATACATGTATATAACACATGCAACATAGTGATGCACATAAACTACGGAAGTAAAGGCTCGACTCCAAACCAGGTGTTTCAGGCAGTGCAGGAGCAGTGTTTTCTGTGGGAGAGAGTAACTCCCTGTGGTGTGGCTTTTTCACTTTGCAGACCTTTCACATAAAGGAAAGAAAACGGTGGTTACTTTGGCAGCAGGTACAGTTATTTGTCCATAAGGACACTCTGTAAATCATTGAGCTGAGGCAAATTTTTCTCTATAAAATATGATTCAGTTTCACTGACAGAGTAGAGCTGACAGAGACACCATTCACCCACAAGTAACTGAACCGTCATTTTGAAGCTGTTATTATAAAGTAAAATAGTGACATAATGTTACTGAAACTTTGGTCTTCTCCTAAGCCTAACCAAGGAGTTTTGGTTCCCTTATTTTGAAAATGTAACCAGAGATAGTGTGTTTGTTAATGTTAGGTTGATCAGGGAAGAGCCTGTTGCTTTCACGGATAGTCAAAGCCAAACATGACAGTGACACATTAGACCAGCAGGTCTATTACACAGTTCTGCTTGACACTGCGTTTGAGACAGTGTTTTAACATCTGTAAAGTTTCAACTTATCTGTAGTTTGCAGAAACATTTATTCTGGCAATGTGGATGTCTGCAAAAGCTTTAATCCTAAAATCTGTGCCTAAATCATTAAAATGCCAGCATAGGTTTTTTTAATGCAAAATGTTTTGTGAGAAAAAAAGTCATTTTCCCCATGCATTAATTGGAATTTGTGTGGCTGTTAGTCTACATGAGACTAACTCAGTGAACAGTTGGTGAACCAGTGCCGTAATCACTTATTTATTTTAATGTCGTTGCTATTTCTTTCTCCTTTTATTCTCCTGATGCTGATGCTGTGCTGTAGTCTTGGCAACCACTCTGAGTCTTCCTCCCCTCCGCACTCCCACTCCCTCCCTCTCAACGTCTCTGTTTTCTCAGTTTTTTGACGTTCTCGATTTTGAACATTTTCCCTCAAAACGACATTCCCCATGCCACCCCATTGAAGCTCCCTTACTCCAAAATCGAGTTCAGAGGAGTATCGTTCAATTCTGTGTGTGGATTTTTTTCTCTTTCTCGGTCTCCCCTCTAGCCTTGTTCTCACACTCCCTCCTTCTCTCCTGCTCTCTTTCTCTATCCTCCCTTTGTGCCCCTCGTCGTCCTCTCTGTGTATAAACCTGTTTGACTTTCTCTGCCGAGTGAAATGCCTTTCAATCTCTGATGGATTTTCTTTGCCTTCTGTCCCTTTTTTTTCTTTTTTTCTTCCCGCGTCCTCTCTACTCCCACACACGCAGATTTTGTGTCCTGAAAGCTGCAATTGCACATCTTACTGTAGCCAGAAAATTCCCTTGCTCACTGTTACCCATCCATCCTGCAACCATGCGAACATGGGATATGTGTGCGCGCGCCCACCCGTCCAATTAATCGTCCATTTCCTCTGTGGTTTGTTCGCACAGATTTGCAGTTCAAATTTAGACCACTCAGGTTCATATTTACAACAGGCAAACAATTACCACATTACACCACAACATTACAGCAGCATGTTAAATGACCTGTCGTCAGTCGCAGCCAAATCCTATAGTTCCCGAGCCAGCCTAATTCTATGTAAGCCATTCAATTGGATCCTACTGAGGAGAGAACCTATGAGCTATCCCTGCACGTGCTCATCCACAAGACACATTACTCATCCGAGTGTTCAGCCATGGACTGTAGGCATCTAGCGTTCCCCATAAGTGAACCGCTTTTTTTTTTGTTTTTCACATATGCAAATCTGCCTCTTCTAATCCTCTATTATTCTGTATTTGCATGCTGTTCTGAAAATGCCTCGACCCCCCCCACCCCAACTTGCCTTTCATCACACAAAACAAAGGTGTTTACACGAGTCAGCGCTGCAACTGCTGCACGATATTTGAGGCACTGCAGAGATGCAAATTAGACACCAGTAGAAATCTGTAGCCACTAATTCATTTTCTATGCATATTCACACTGTGCCATCTCTTTCATAAGTCACAATAACATGTCAGGACATGATAAGGCCTTGGCGAGCCCATGTCATCGCCTTAAGCAGGACAACTGTCCGCAGACAAGACATCAGGCCATTAAATTAGCAAGTTTGGCATCAATGATGGGACGTGACGTAACCGAACACATCACTTATATTTAGAATCACATTGTGTTGCAAAATATTTACCCATCCGGGAGCTGCACACTTGGGAATACCGAGAGATGGCTTTCATGTGCGTGCACACCAAAACATCTGGAACCTGTTTACATATTTAGGGCACCCTGTTGAGCTTTTGATTAAGGCTGGATGGCGGAGCAATGATTTGATAAAGATTGTCTGTGCTTTTTTTTTTTTTTTGGTGTTTACAAGATTACCTTTCTTGAATATCAGAAGAAAAAGATCTTCCATGACTTTTTCAATGATTTTTCTGCCTAAACAAATGAAATGTTGTTTTCATTGATGAAAAAACTGACCTTAAAGGACAACACAATTTAATACTTTTTTAGTTTGTTTATATTTGGCGGGCCCTGCCACCTTTCTAGCTTCAAACAGTGTCCTGTGGACCTTACATACCTCTAAACAGATTTATTCAGTTATGAAAAAGATTCCTATCTCTGAGTTATTATTATTACCTCATTAATATCATACAATTCTGAGTTTGAATTCCTTTAAAGCACATTTAAAAACGTTTTATGAAAAATGAGACATAAATAAAACTATAGTACATATAGAGGCTGTTTTAATGAAAACAAACAACTGCAAAGATTAAGAGAAAATATTATTGCATATGTGGTGACTGAAGCATCATCTCACACTGTTTCTGTCACTGTTTTACACCAGAGTAGCGCAACAGCTGAGCCTCCCTGAGCCGACATTTCATTAGGCTCAAAGATTTGTTCGAGCAAACATTTAGAGAATTCAGACTTTCTTTCTGCTGGTTTCACACTGCTTCATGTAAATTAGGGTTTGAGCAGAGTTGTAGTATTATTTTTTATTTTTTTTCAAAAGAAGAGTACTATCACTGGTTTTCTCTGGGTAATATATTAATATTGATGTTATCCTTTTGACTCGGGAATCACAGACTGTAGAACTCAAGTAATGCATGGTAGTGGAAATAATTCAAAGCTGCCTGTTAGTTGAAGAGCTTGTTCCAGCCTCAACCAATTTTTGCCCATTCAGGTCAGTAATGAAATAAATACTCAAACCCAGATATGGAGTTTTGAGTTTGTGACTTGGACTCGAGTCGTACTTAAGGTGCACACTCAGTGACTTGAGACTTGTACTTGCGACTGGCCCTCAAAAGACTTGAGACTTGATTTGGGACTTGTGAACAATCTTTATGTTTTAGTTTTTGCCCCATCAACATTCAGAAAAGACAAGCTGAACGCCATTCCTTCATGCGTAAATTTACGCATCTGGTGCGGGCTGCCACAGATGGCGACAACACTTTGGCGGCAAGCACAACAACTGCTGCTCTTCTCTTGTTTGCCATAAGCTTTGCCGTAGGAAGGAAACACAAGGTGCGAACAAAAGAATGGTCAAATATAACGTTTTCAGAGTGGATATAAAGGATGCTGGATTGACCACATCACCCTTTATCAGGTACCTGAAAACACATTCGGATAGGTCAGTCACTTGGTAATGTGAAAGTTTACCTCAGTGTCTGCTACACACTTTTAGTGCAGTGTGCTGCTTACATGTTAACTTAGAACTGATGGCAGGCAAAACATCTTAGAGAAAGGCATGGTTTTGATGAGTTTCATTCCAAAACACAAACATTTCTTTTATGAATAAAAGTCAGCTTATGTTTACTGTTAAACAGCACAGACAACTGAATCCACAAAAATGTTCTGCACAGTAAGAAAAGGCCTTAAGATGATAATTCATCATGA
The DNA here is from genome assembly GCA_900302685.1 of Spondyliosoma cantharus. Lineage (NCBI taxonomy): Eukaryota > Metazoa > Chordata > Actinopteri > Spariformes > Sparidae > Spondyliosoma > Spondyliosoma cantharus. The sequence goes on from OMLP01030239.1 coordinate 20,624, forward strand.
GTTTTATGTTCATGCAAGGAATCATTTTTGTCACACAAAGAGAGGTGCCAATTTACACAAATGGTAGATATCTCATTTTGTTTATGGACTTGCAGTGTATTTCAGATCATTTGGCAGCAGTAGTGTACTGCATTTAGCTACTGTAGCTGTGTATTTATGTTGCAAAGTAAGATACAGCTGTTCATTTTAAAGGAAAGCTTTCATAGTGTGTTCATATTGCATTACAATAGCTTGTTAGTGAGTGATCATATAACAACTAATTAGTCAATGATTATAGTACTCTATGCTAATAGATAAAGGAGTAATGATAATACAGTAGATGTTTTGAATTGCTTGGCTATTACTATGCAGTGTTTTAAGCAGACTCGATGGCATGCAGCAGATGATAGAACGCTCATTACAACCAAAAGAGACTTGACTTGGACTTGCAAAAAATTATTTGCTCAGCTCCTTTACTTACTCTTCTGCATTAAACTGGTCTGTCTGTGCAGTAGAAAGATGCAAATAGTTTTGAAATTGGTGCTACATGACCGGAGAAAAGAGAAAAGGGCAGCCAGCGGTATTCCCTTTTGCTTAAATGGTAGAAAATTTACAACAAGAATGCACTGCGTTGCACTGAACCAACAAACACTAAGGCTTCATTTACACCAAGTCTGGTGGTGTGATGAAACCCTGCAGGTTTATGCAGCCGTGTGGAAGTGTCACTCCATGGTCCGTGTGTGTAACGTATTGGGGACCCCTGCTAAACAGTTGCTGAAAGACGAAGCTGCTATGTTGTTCTACTACTGGCATGCTGGTGCTACTAGTGATTGTTTGTCCTCATCGATTAAAAATAGCAGTAAACAACCAGGATGAGGCAGATCATTACTGGGTATTTTAAACTGGGGGACAAGAACAAACAGAAGTGAGAGTGAAATTGAACGCTACACAAAGAAGTGTTCGTTGTGTTCCCTATGTAGTATTTATCCATGCTAAATAACACTAACATAACAGTAGCCCTGCTACTGAACCGTTCTGCTCTGCTTATGATCTGCTGTCATGCCTCTGCCACAGTAGGCTAAACATGCCGGTCCAACAGAGATCGTCCGCATCCATAGATATGTTTTAAACTGATGCACAGACCAAATTGAGTGAATACACATGACACACTATGTTACACTCTACTGTGACTTCAGTCATAGTCTGATCACTTATGCGCCAACTTATGTGATTGACCACCGGATCGTGACGTTGGGCTGTGTTGACTCGGCTGCATTTTTTTGCTGCTACCCTCATCAAAATGAATGGGAAAAAACTTTGTTTTGACACAGGATCCAATGTGAATCCAACTTAAGCTGATGGGTGACTTACTGCGAGTTGGGTGGTGTTTAGCTTTCGCTTATCACGTATTTTGATACAAGAAATTTGACCAAAATGCTGAGACTGTTTCATTCAAATATTTCTCCGCTGCGTGAAGGTTCTGCATCTGTTTGCATACGCTAATAAGAACCCATAACATTTTTAAATTTTTATACATTTCTGTACAAATCTTCGGACAAAAATCTTAATTGGTGCGAAAAGGCTTTAAATGAGAAGATAAAGATGTAATGGGGTAAAAATTTTTATGTTTCCTGATAAAATGCAGTGGACTAGGATTTTAAAGTAGTTAAAATGGAAATACTCTCAAGTAAAACTTAAGTACCTCAACATTTTAGTAAATTAACTCAGTTACTTCTCACCACAGGTTTCTGAGGTGCTGAGGTGCTGTGTCACCCACATCATGAGTCCCACACACAGTTGGCTGTACACTCTGTATTTCATCTCTGGCGCAGTATGTGCACACACTGTATGTTATCGCCTCTTAGGGCCGTGCCAACAAACACACTCCTAATTAACATACTATGGTGATTGATTGGCCTAAATTACTCCTCAGTTCTACTCGTGACACATTCAGATTTGATGATCCATTTAATGGCCCCTAACAACTTGTGTATTTATTGTGTAAGTAGAACATTCAGCCTGAGTGTTCAGGGACAATTTACTACTGAATTGTCTTTCCTCTAATCAGCGAAATAATAACTGCGATAGAAGGCGACAGTTTCATTCACTTTTATCGAAAGCGACAGAAAACTGTTGCCGTGTTTATATTCTCCCCGTGTCCTCCTCAGCGGGTGTTGCTCTGTGCTCACTGCTCCAGCTTCCTGTCACACAGCTGAGAGGAGAACACTTGACAGAAAGAAAATATTCACTCCGCTGATTTGTCATCCTTCTTGTTCTGCTCATCTGACTGGGATGAGGAAAGGGGTAACAAGGGGGGGATATCTTTGGAATATCTGTTTAACATCCTAATTGGAAATGACAAGCACAGTGGCGCGTTCAGCCCTGCAGGGGAGATCAAAGAGTTGGAGCTCCGTGAGACACAGCAGTATGGATCGGAACCAAACCCGTCCCGGCTCGCCTTGGCTAATTAACACCTGGCTCCTACTAATTAGCTAAATCCACCAGCATTCCAGAAACAGCACAAGAAAAGGGAAAAAAAACAACAACACTGTGTAAGATTTACAACCCGGTGTTGGACCTCAGCTATGTCTCCAGAGTCTCTACCTGTCTGTAGGAGCAAATATAGGAACAGGTGTTCTCCTCCCTCTGCTGTACCACACAGAGCGGCAAATAAAAATTGAAGTTAGGTGTTTGGCATTTTCAGCCAAGCGTTTTGTATTGCTAATTCTGCCTGTTAAGTGGTCCCATCGGTATTTTACCCCTCACATGATGTATATGACAGTTCCAGTCAAAAATAATTGCTCCAGTCGCAGCATCAGCTCACTTTAGCATCATCAAAACCTGTTTGTATTTTCCACTCCCAGCCTTGACAAGTTCCGAACTTGTTTCACCTTAATAAACAGATAAAGCCTGGGTAACAAGTCTGTGGTCAGCCCAGTGGCCAGGACGAAATTTTGGCATTTAACTTTAACTGCAAATGGCTGATACATTCACAGCTGTACAGCCCAATATACCACATCGACTTTTCTACAAACATGTCATATCCTGTTCATAATACATGTTCATGATCTGAAGCCAGTGACGGCAGTTCAAGATTGGAACAACATATCTTGGAACAATTTCCAGACGTCATTTTTGTCTTCTCTCTCGTCCTTACACTTTTCTTATGGACTGGTTAGCTTTACCATGGATTGAGACGGTCCAACTTCCTATGAAAAACAGTTTTGCCACCAACATTCCCCCCCACTTCTTGATGTGAATGGTGTCTAATAAGCATATAATGTAAATGTGATGTGCCACGTAAGGTGCAAACAATATTGGTTTTATACTGTTGGTCTTAGCATGCTAGCATAGTAGCTTTTGACCATTACTGGCCAGGGCTGGCTGGTTAGCATGATAAGATTATATATTGCCCCATTAAGAAATGGAACGTGAGAGCTTCTTTTTACAAATGACACTCACATAAATTTACCTTCCATCGATAATACAACACAGTCGCACAAAATATCTGTACAGTGGACTGATTAACTGCTGCCATACAAAAGCATCTTGGTTTGGCTGCCTTGGCAGCAAGAAAACCGTAATTATATTAAATGATATATCCTAGCGAGGTGCTCCCTGCTGATGGTGATAAACTTTAAGGTTAATCACCTCTCAGAAATTGTTATTCAGCCAGCAGGCTCTGGAGTACAAAAATAAACTGTTTTTTCAACATACAAAGAAAGTAATTACATTAGAAACCACAACACATGATCTAATAACGTACACTTTGACCCACTTAAAGAAACAACAGAAGAACCAGGAAACACTCATATCCCATCAGGCAAGCAGAGGCTTCTGAAGGAGCAACTAAACATCAGAATGATGAACCAAGGTCTTGACTCGGCGGTACTCACCAGCCTTCCATCTCCTCGTTCTGTTTTTCCTCACAGATGCTGGTTAAAGTTAGAGCCCACGTGTACCCATGTGATGGAAATTGACTCACCTTTCATTTGGCACGTGCACAGAGGAAGACACTGTGAAAAGTCCATTGTAACAATGATGCCTCAGCTAATGAGTGAAAGGACATTCATTCTGTTGGCTGATTACAGACAGTAATTAAGTCACTGATCCTCTAATTAAATGGCGGCAGGTATCTTGTGCTCGGAATACATCATCTTTTTCTTGCCAGCAGTCCATTTTTACCCTTTTTTTCATTCCTCATAAGGGAGATACTAATATCAATATTGGATTGCGGCACTTAGTACAGGTTATCAACTTTGAAAACAACTCTGCTTCCCCTGTGCCGTGGCAAGATTATGAATTTTGGCTGAGTCACTCTTTCAGTCTGTAGCTTTCATCTGTCCCTCCATCCCCGGTCAATCTGTTGAGCTGTTTGTTTGTCTGTCTCAGTCTTGTCAGCCTCCATCTCTCACTAATCCTTCTTTCTCTCCCTCTCCCTCTCCCTCTCCCTCTCTCTCTCTCTCTCTCTCTCTCTCTCTCTCTCTCTGTTCTTCCTACTCGTTTTCTCTCCTGTCTGCAGTGTCCAAGACAACCTGGCCTGGTTCCGGGGGCTGTACTTGCAGAGGCTCCTCTTTGAGTTCAGCTCTGTATTTTAGTGCAGAACTAATTTTCATCCTGTCAAATACTTCAAATAATTTCCGCACCACCACTGCAGGGCCAGAACTTCATGCATCATGTCTCAGCTTAGTGGGAGCATATAATATGATGTGGTTAGACAAAGTGTCACTCTCAACATGGCTAGCTGACAGTGGCTTTCTGAGCTCTAGAGTGAAAAAAAAAAAAAAACGCCTGACAATAGATAGTTAATAGTTAGAGCTTTAGCTTAAAGCTAGGGTCTACAATCCTAGAGAGCTAGCAAGAGAGCTAGCAAGATTTGAAAGTGGCACCTCCTCTAAGTTCCACCCCCCGTTCCCATTCCGTCAGTTCTCTGTCCAAAGCCACGCCCCCACAAACTTGAACCCGCATCTGGCAGTGGGACTCAGCAGAGAGAACGAGACCGTTGCAGACGAGGAGGAGGGAGGGACAGAGGGGGGCGTAGGCAGAACGAGACATGAAGGCATCCGATTTTCTTTCCATTCGGGCTGAATAGCACGGATTGGTCAGCTTTTTCTCAGTCCTGCAGCTGCCACAGAGCTCTGATTATTTTCGTTCCTTTTTCTGAATACATAATGTATTAACTACTCTCAGGATACAAGGACCATTTCACCCTGTATAGCAAAATGTGTTTCTGAATAACATTACAGACCCTACCTTTAATGCTATATTATTCTGACTATTTAAAATTGTCTCACACGGGGCACCATTGTTGGTGTTGATGGTAGGGCAGACATGGTCATTAGATATGAGAAATTATTGATAGTAATAATTAAAATATATGAATAAAAAATATCTAAAATGAAGATCAAATAATCAAAATGGTGACAATTAGGCGCCACCTAATGCACATACTGGTGTACTTTCCTTTGCTTACCAGGCGTTGTTAGTGTAAGAGGCTGCAGTTAAGCTTTGGTCTACATGCAGGTCGCTCCGCTCTCAGAACCATGTGGTGAGGGTCCCAACACTATCATCTACTGCGCTTTTAAAAATTGAGGAAAAAAAATTGTGATTAAATAGATCATGATATAATATTTTGACCAGATTGCCCACCCCTAATCTTTATTATTTAATCTCTGGTGTTACTTTTTAAGTATGATTTAATAACTGCCTCATGACCTTTTGTTAATAAAGTGTTCTCTGCTTGGTATGTCAGGTGTGCTGTGATCCAAAGTATCGAAGCAGGAGCTACCGCTGAATTCCAGTGTCCTGGCCTGGACGGGCGCTATGTTAACATAGTCATCCCAGGAAAAGAAGAGTTCCTCAGTCTGTGTGAGGTGGAGGTGTACGGCTCGAGGCTGGATTAGCTCTGAAGACCTTCAAAATGCCAAACAGTAACAGTTTGCTGTTACATGTACTCAGGCTAACTGGAATCACAGCTTGAGAGTCAATATTCTCAGAAGACAAATGTGTGCAACAAGTGGCAAATTTGCCCAAAATCACGTCCTTGTAAATGTATCTCTTCATCTGACAGTGATTGTATTGTGGGGTGACATGTTATGGACACTGTATACATGGACACATATTATACTATATTTTTATAAAACCTTTTCTAATTATGTCGTTTTCTTGTATCTTGAAACGTTAAACCTCTGAGGTATTTTGACTGAATGTATCATACTTAATACACTGACGTAGTGGAGTTTAAAGAAAATTATTCCCACAGATTAAATGCTTAACAGCACTGCAAACACAACACAAACACCTTAGTCATTAGTCTTTATTATTATGATTTTATCAAGTGAATGTAGACAGTGTATTGTGTAATGTTTGTCTTACTTCTTGGCAGCTACTTGGATAACCTCCAAAATCTGATTTACAAGGAAGGTGAGTAAATCAATGTGATGTCACAGGACAGGGCTGAGGATGGTAGTGAGAAGATGATTGGTTCAACCGCTGTAGAGTAAAGAAAGAGATTTGCTTAAAGAGCACACAAAGTGTTGATGTTTTCCCGAAATAATTTAACATGAGTGAACTACTTCACACACATTCCAGTGTGGATCGTTACATACACACATTGCTCTGTGGCGTAAACATAGCTCTGGTCAACTACCACTCAGTGAACAATATATTGTACATTATACTAGCATGAAGTGAACTGTTTGCTTCAGAAAGTTACTGTAATGGTCGGACACAGCCCTCAAATTCTGACGCCAGAAAGCCGTAGGGCTTTCCAGAGCTATTTGACCATCTCACATGTTGTTCCGATCGAGTAAACTAGCAGTAGTTTGTATGCTACCTTGCTGACAAACCAACCAACATCCAAAAAACTGGACATGTGTGAAAACATAACCTTCTTGGCAGAGGTAATTATCATAGTCTAATAATTATCTGCTTGACATTGTCAGTCATTTTTGTTTATCACAACACCTCAGAGTGTGTTATCGCTT
>OMLP01030241.1:6619-20213 GCA_900302685.1 Spondyliosoma cantharus
AAAGACACAGACGAAGTGAACGTTACTGTGTGTGTGTGTGTGTGTGTGTGTGTGTGTGTGTGTGTGTGTGTGTGTGTGTGTGTGAGAGAGAGAGAGAGAGAGAGAGAGAGAGAGAGAGAGATCAGTCTAGCAGATTTTTAGCTGACATTAGCACAAACACTGCAGACAGGGGAACAGTTATCCACTGCCAAAAGTGAAAAACAAAATATGCCTTCCAGCAACTCCCTAATCGTGATTCAACACAATGACATCCTATCAAGTTAATACACTGCACTTTTGAGATTTAGATAAGTCTGCTGCAACGGTTTCTGTCATGTTGTTTTATTTGTGTCTCTTTAATGTTACTGTTTGTTTATCTCATCACCAACACATCCAGGAGTCTGCTGGGTTTTTTTTCAGTGTCACAAAAGCCAGACATTTTGATTTAATGTATTTGGCCAAGCTGTCGTTTGTCACAAAACAGAAATAGAAATAAAAAATACCTTACAACAATGCTTAAACTAGGTTTTTTTATTGAAATGCATCTGAAGTGTTGTTTTACTATAGGTCTTAAATAAAGACAAATATTTGGGAAATAAAACTGATTTTGAAATGTTGTTATGAACCTGCATATGTTTTTCTTCATATTTTGCAGAGCAACTGTGGTCAAAGTATCAAGATCCGCCGTGTGCTCATGAACTGTCCAGAGATTGTCACTATAGGATTTGTATGGGATGCTGAGCAGTCTGATCTTACGGATGAAGTAATTCGGTCACTTGGCCCAAATCTGAACCTATGTGGGGTAAGAGCCAAAGCAAAACGTCACCAGATGACAAACGTGAAATGTATTATCTGCAACACAGGGGATTGCTAGTTTAAATGTTCTAGATTTGCTCCCACAATGAAAAAAATCTGCAAAGGATTCATGTACTCATTTAAAACATTTCAATGATCACAGCTGTTTGATGACTTTTGTCCATATAATGATGAAGGTCAGCGAGCTGTAATCTCTCTCTCCAAAAAAATAAATAAATAAAACACTTCAGGGTATCTAAAAAACAGATTTTATTCTCATAGGATTTAATTTCACATCTGCCAAAAAGCAATATGTGGAGATCAAACTTGTCTCAATTTGCTCTCTTTCAGCTTTTCAACCGTGTCACTGATGAAAATGCCAAACGGAGTGAGCTACATCTGGTGGGGATGATCTGTTTTTCGAGTAAACACTACTCAGCCTTCGCCTATCACACCAAATCTTCAAAATGGATGTTTTTTGATGATGCTACTGTAAAGGAGGTTAGGAACTCTGCCATTAATCTGCTTTATCCCTGTTCAAAAGTCAACTACCTGTTACTGTGTGTTACATTCACATATGTCACACTTGCCTTTTTCCTCAGATTGGATCCAAATGGAAAGATGTTGCTTCTAAATGTATCAGGGGACATTTCCAGCCACTTCTTTTATTTTACACCAATCCTGAGGGATCTCCAGTGTCTAATGAAGATGCACCACGACAAACTACCATGTGTCCTCGCTACAGAGCCCAAGTAAATGGTGACGCGACAGGTAGGATCATCCAGTTATCACTCAGCACACCTAACCCTCGCATGTCTGTTAGACATTTAAGATTTGTATATTTTATATTTGTATATTTATTTTCGAAAAATTATTATTTAGGTATAAACGCCTAAGAAAGACTTTACTACTATATCAAACAGAGCGATAGTTAATATAGCTGTTCTCTTTGACAATTAACTTTTAATAAATTCCTTATTTGTTTCTAATTGGTTTAAAAGCACATGTTACTATTACTGATGCAACTTGAACATGGCTCTGAATCAATGAATGTTGTGTATTATACAACAGATAACCACAGCAGCAAAACATTAGTTAGTTACAAGTTAATATGTAACCAGTTGACCCACACTCCCCTTTAAGCAAGTTAATCTAACTCTGAAAAAGACTAGATGGAGACTCAAACATGTTAACAATAAACATGTCTCAGTTTTCTTTGAAAATAGTAAAAATGTAATGTTCCACTCAAACTGCACTTTTCCTCCAGTTCATTAATTATTTTCTTATATCAGGTCACCTTGTCATGCATTACTGCCTTGTCATGGATTATCCCACTTAGACCATAGTCAGCTGCCAAAAGAAATGTTTATAAATCACTCACTGATGTTTGTTGAACGTTTTGGACTACATGCAAAACATGACAAAGAATTAATGAATGAAAGTAGAATTTGAGCTGAATCAACATAGGCATAATCCACACTAAACTGTGCAATCATGAGACAGACCTCCATAAAGTTTTTCATTTTTCAGACTGGATTAATTGTTTATCCCATGTCTGTTTGTATGTATTTAAAATAGTTTGTTCATTCTAATGCCATAAAACAAGAATTGCTAGCAGATTTCCTTAGTCTTACCATAACACAAAAAATGGTGGCAAGAGCGAGAGGAAACTTTAGACAGCTAATATCCTCTTCAGTCTTTAGGCTAGGTACATAATAAAATCCTGTATGTGAATGTGACTATACACTCATGAGCAAGTTTACACATTTTTTTTTCTTCTCAAAAAGTGCACTTATGTTACTATGATCAATTTTGATTTGTCTAATAATTTCATTTCCATCAATCCTTGTCTATTATAGCATCTGGGCATTTTTATGAAAGTATCACTAAGTACAATTAAACATCAAACAATGTCATTACCTATGGCAACAACAATTTCACTCCACAAATTACAGTTATGGTTTGCAGTGGGATTGTGAGAGTGCTGTTAAACCACAGACAGAAAGATTGTCCTGCTCAGTGTGCTGGCTTGAACTTGGCATGAGGATGATGCCTCTGTTGCACGCAGATTACCACCCACGCCTCCTCCCTAATCCCTGATTCTGTGGCCAAGCGCACTCTGCTCCTGCCCCACAGTTCTCACTCCACTCCTAAACATTTCCGATGTTTGCCTCCATTAATTTATCGGCTTGGGTTTTTTGGCAATGCCACCTTGCTCGCTTAGATGGATTGTTCTGTTTTAGTGTTGTGTCCAGATACTTTGACTGGCATGGGACTGGATTCTTGTTTTTATGAAAATATGTGTAAGTAATCAATTAGTTTTGTTTTAGAATGAGATGTGGCTCTGGTTTTAAACTATTAAATGTATTGTATGTATTATTTCCTGTTGTCTATTTTGTTATATTACTTCATATTGAGGTCAACCGAAGTACTGTTTTGCAGTATATAGTGAATGTGGTCATATCCACTAACTGCCCTTCAGTATAATACTGCATTACTAAACCTGAGAATCTCAGTATAACTTCAGGCAACATGATGAGTAATGGTTAATTACTTGGTAGTTGTGTAAGGTGCACTTCATCTAAATCTAGTATTCTTTTTTCAGTGGGACTACTTTAATGTCAGCATTAGGCTACATAACAAATCTGGAAATCCATAATACTACAGCTTACTCACTGCTATTACTCATCACTGTGTAACATCCAGGAGCCATGCACATGGACACAGCTTTATGCGATTTTGCCTCATGTTTGCGGGAGAATATTTGTTGTGTTGTGTTTTACTCTAAATCCTGACAAAAATACTGAGCATCTTTTTGAAGTACAGTGCTTATTGTATAAAAAACACAAATCTAAAGAACAATGCGCTATAAAGTGGTCAAACTCACATGCTAAAAGGAGGAGCTGAGGACTAAATGTGCAAGGCAGTGCAGCTGTTGGCTAAATGTGTTGATTTGGAGGCATATGTTCACAGTTAACAGTATCTCATCATTTTCTCGCTGTGACCTGCCTGCTCAGAGGCAAAGGAACACACCAAAGGGTTGGCAAATGCGGCAGCACCAGTGTATTTTAACATTGCTAATAATGTGCTGACATCTGTTCTTCAGTAAAAAAAACAATGTGTGTTTCTTGCCCTGTTTGCAGCAAAGTCTGCTGATATAGTTTGGTAGCCTTTATGGTTAAAGAGTTGAACCTGTTATAAAACTAAATATCTCCAGTGCACAGTGACACTTTCTTTGAGGACAAGGTGTAGACCTATCAAATATGCTCTAACACCTCTGGTAAACCTCATATGTGGTAGAAAAGCAGGCTGTACCTGTTGATATTTGCTTACATAACAAAAAACTGTTATGTCACACCCTAATTGGCTGTTCATACCCAGTGATGCATTATGAATGTAAAGGGGATTTTAAGGCCAACAAACAATTATCTCTTATTTGCTTCACTGATGTCAGCAGTCTAAGTCTATTTAGAAACCACCAGATAAATCACAATTGTAGAGCAACCACTCATATACCATTTCAATATACATATATTTTTTGCCCTCAGTGAAACATCCCCTTGGAAGTCCTAACAAATTCCAGGAACCTTTCATGGAGAATTTGCAGAGGCCAAGTGAAACATCAAAAAAGGATCGTGTGCATCGTAAAACGGACCCATCGCAACACAAAGGTAAAGCATTGTGTCTGCATCATTGGTATCAGGGAATCTATGACAATAACAAGGCAAACATAAAGACATACAAGGTCAAGCTGGTGTATACAACCATTGTATGTCATATTTGAAATGGTCGTCCTAAAAATGATCTATTTCCACTCTCTCTAGCAATGGCACATGCAAGATCTTCATCTCCACCTGAGAATGGACCGAGGCCTCCTGTAGACCAAAAATTCAAAAGCTATCCACGCACTGAGAAGTCATCAAACCACTCAAGCAGAGGATCCCAGGAGCCACGTGGACACTCCTTTGGTACACAGGGTAGTGGGCATAGCCGGAGAAACAACACTTCCCCGAATCGCTATGATCAGGAGAGCTGCCAGGAACAATGGGAAAAAGGTGGAGGTGAAGGAAGTCGCAATAAATCTAAGTCCACCTGGAGACCCATTCGGGAGGTGTTAAATGTGGACACTGTGCTGAACGAACTGGAGCAGCGCCGTCAACAGCAACACGACAGCCCAAGGCACAGTAAGCCTTCATTGCAGGAAAGAGTACACACAGAACAAAGCCGAGACCGGGAGCAGGAGTATGTACGAACAAGAGAGGATAGGAAGCAGAAGTGTTTAATGACGATTTATGAGGACGAGCAGCGGCTTGAGACAGAGAGCCATAGCTCTCTAGAGTCAGAAAGCAGGGCCAACCAACAGAGGGGCAGCAGACTTAAGGGTGGCCCCAAGACACTGCTGCGTAGTGATACCTGGACTATTCAAAGAACAGAGTCTGGCTATGAGAGCAGCGATAGACTCAGCAGTGGCTCCACCAATCCTGACTCACCTGGTGTTGATGGCTTTATTGTTAAAGACCAGAGATCAACACCTGAGGCACAGTTGCAAAGGTAAGAAACAACTTCTTTATTGTTCAATTGCCATTTTAAGACAAATTAAGTTTTAACATCAAAGAAAAATAAATTACTAAGTCATTCCCCTAAAGGGACAATAGGGCAGGTAATGCACACTGCATGTTCACAAAACTGTGCACACAGGTAAGTTGTAATATCTCATGAATTCATAACATGTACTGGAACTGAGGGTATATATAAAAGTATCCATGGTATACTTTTCCTTTGAATAAAGTTCAAAGGAAATACGTGAGTAGTTATTGGTAATTAGGGTGGGATTTATAAATAATTTGTTAAAAGAAGTTAAGTTTCAGTTGTAAATCCATGGTAATGTTTTTTTGTTGAAAATGCACTTCAAGGTGGCTGTGAGAGGATTGTGTATGGAGGATGAGATACTACTGTTTATATTATGGTTTATTATATTTATGTATGTCATTCTTATATAATTATCCAAATAAGTCAGTAACCAATACATGGAGCTCTACATGAGACCTTTTTTTAACAACAATTATACTAGTAAAATCAATACATATCACATTTTCAGGACAATAAAATCCAGTTGAACCTAAGCAGACAGTGAATGTGAAAAGCCTTCATTTTTGTCAAGTGTTCTGTATTATTCACCCAGTGCCTCAAAAGACCATGAATGTTTCTTTTATTTGTTTGACTGAAAACTTGCTTTGAATAATTTTAGTATGTTATTTTCAGTCAGCTGCACCAAAAAGGAGGAGATGCCAAATCAAGTATCTCGTCCTCACCAACACACAATGGTGAGTTCCAAGATTTCGAAGGTTTCGTTAGGTTTTCCAGGAAAAGTAAATGCTTTTGCTTTTAATAAATGTAATAAATGTGTTTGGAATGAACAGAATCAATTGGCTGGTTATAGCTTTCTTTCAACAATCGGTGTAATTTATGAGTCTTTATACTGTAATATGTTTCGTATGGTTCAGTAGGCAATTTGAGGAAGGATAAGGGAGGCTGCTACTTGTTACAAAAAATGACAAAAATGCATCCCACTCGTTCATCTGTCATCCTCCCTCTCCATCACTAGCAGAGAGAGGGAAGGGGCAGAGTTGTGTCAGCTGGATATGTTATTGTAGTCTGTCTTACTCATTTATCCTTTTTCAATGGCTCTGAGATATCATTAGTCTAACTGTGCTAAATCCATGGCGCTGAAGTAGCAGATGGACTTGCAAGGGCCTATTTTTTCTCTCAGTTCCGCCCTTCTGCCAGTTTGTCTTGGATCTAAATTTTCTAAACTGTACACTTTAAAACTCAATTATATATAATATAGTAGCCTTTACTGTATACTCTAGATTAGTTTCACCTTCGTGATCAAAGTGCAGCAATATGCAGTCACAGAAAAGTGAGAAGATCATGGAGACATATGTTGCCTGTAGTATTCCTATAATACTCCTACAGTATTTTTATTATTAATTAGTAGCATCTAAATCTAATCTCTGTGCTGCTGAAATACATCTCAGACCAAGCTGCCTCTGTAAAAAAATATTTTATGACACAGATTATGTTTTTACTTTAGGGTCAGGGTTACCTTGAGAGGTAGCTGGAGTCATGAGAGCATGCATGAATCCATTTTGCCAGTCTTCAAGTAATACACTTATGGCTGAGCCACAGTGGTTCAGACCAGTCAGCCTCCAATGAGGAACTAGTTATAGCTGGGGGTGTAGTTTAGGTGTGATGATGGAAAATGGCTGCTCCTAGAGGCTAGTGTAGATGCTGCTATATTATCTAGAGCAAAGAATGACATTGAAGGCTTTTCCCGCTCTTCTCTGGACTGCCTTTGGTAAGAGTTTATTTACCAACTGCTGGTAGTGCTCTCTGACCTTGTCATACAGTTTGTTGATTGGTTGAAGTAAACCTGTGGTGGATAGATTGTTCATCCAATCATCTGACAAATATTGTAAATGAAAGGGCCTATCCTTTTTCCAAACAGTTTCCAAGGATGCCTTCTTCAATGGTTCTGTGTAACAAATCATCTGGGCCATCAGGTTAGGGTTAAGGCTGACCTCCCCTGCTAAAAATGTACAAATAACCTGTTGGTATGGTTTATGTATATGAGGGCATGACGATATGGCCTTTAAATAATATCACAACAATTTTAGTCTTAATTGCGATACATAATATATTTCTCAATCTTTTGAAAGGACTGGATGATAAACCGAGTAACACATTTTTTCTGACCAAATCCCTGGACATTGATATTTATTAATAAAAAGAGATTTTTGAAAAAATACTCATCAGCAGTGTAGAATTAATACCAAGTGGGTAATGGCAAGTATTAGAACAAAAGTTCTGCAAAGGCAGTTCTGCTAAGTTTAGAAAATTATGTCACTTCACTTCCATATCAGAATATAATGAATTCAAATTCTAAGACTATATAAATTGTCTCAAATTGTGATAATGACATATCTCCGAGCCTCAGTAGATACACAGCCTGATAATGTGTATGCAAATGTTTCACATCAAATCAATTGTAAAAACATAAAGCCAGTGACAATAGTATATGGACGTGAAAATCAAAACATGATTAAGAGCATAAAGGAATATGTCACATGGTCGATTACATCTCACATCTAATCTGCAATACTTACAGGAAAAGATTTACAAGGCAAAATGAGGTCCTACATTAGATCAGATTTGCAAATACAAAATACACATCCCTCCCTTTCTTTCTTTCTTTCTTTCTTTCTTTCTTTCTTTCTTTCTTATATATTTCTGTTAGTTAACAGATGAAGTGTGAGCTGTCTCTGATAATGTGAGAGTAATTGAAGACTGATGCCTGGGTTAATTTCTGAGGTTGGACTGGCTTCTTTCACCTCTTCACCCAGTCAGCCCTGCACAGGCATTAATCTGATGATAATCCCACAAAGCTCATTCAGATAGCACAGCTGGACATGGCTGCCAGCATTGTCATAAATATCTTTCTGTTTCATGCACTAGTTTGAGTGTGCTGCACTTGATACTTTATTGAGGCTATGTGCATCTCGAGCCAGTGTTACCAACCAACAGTTAAAGCTTTTATCCTTGCATGGACCTCTCCAGGGCAACAGCAAAGAAAAAAAATGACACATCTATTTTTAAAGGGAAGGAATCCAGCACCAGGCTGCCTCTCACTGCGCTGGTGCACAGAACAAGCATGCTGACTGGCTCATCCCGCTGTGAGTCTAGGGAGATTAACACTCTAACACTGCCCCCTTGTGCCACAAGGGGACAACAGATTCATGGTCAGATGTGTAGATGATTATGTCTCCATTTGGTCTCTACTTTTGATTAATTTTGCTTTATTGTAATTGTCTGCATCTTTATCTGCCTAGTTTATAACTAGGGAAGAAGATCAGGGGTTCAGTGAAAAAAGTGTTTGAGCTCTGATATTAATCTCTCAATTCAGAGAAAAACAAATCTGAATTATGAGATTAAAGTCTAAAATCTGTGATTTAGCAGAATTCTCAGGAATCTGAATTCAACTAAAAAATTCTGAGAAAACTGTTAATCTCAGGACTCAAATCTTCACACGGCTCTAATCATCTTCTTTATGCCTAATGTCTACTTGTTTGTTGTATTTTGATATTTTTATCTTCTGACATAGTGTAGTTTACATTTCAATCTTCCCTTTTTTTTAAAAGGAAAGGTCAGAAGGTAAAAATACATTACCTTTTGCATTAATTACAGTATGTTGAGAGTTACTTCCCCCAATAGAGTAAGGCTGCTATTTGTATTTACGTTTTCATTTTTTTTAACATTGTATCGTTTGCTATCTCTATGTTTTGATCACCTTTGTTTTATATTTTATAGGTAAACATCAACTCAAACCTCAGGGAAAGAACCATGACCAAGTTTCACATTCACATCTAAAGTGCAGTCCAAGTTCGAGGTAGTGCCCATAATTATAAATTATATATAACTTGTTCTAATATGTATTGTAATATAAGGACTATAAGGAAAATTTGATTTATTTTATATTTCATGATTATTCCCAACATTCTCTACAACACTTCTCTCTTGTAGACGGAAATCAAAGTACACTTCTAGTAACTCCAGAAAAGCAGTGTCTTCAGAGAGGGACTCAACTGGTTTAGATAACAGGCAGGGTGAGCAGCAGGAGCTGTCAAACTGTAGAGGTCACACTGGAGAAAGTACTGCCCTGAGGCACATCACAAAAACCAGCAGCTCAGAGTGGAACAGCTCCGATGATCTCGCTCTCTCTGAGCCCGAAGACAGAGATAACGCATACCGCTCCAGCAACAGCGAGGCTGTCACCTCCGAATCCCAGTGTCCTCACATTACGCTGCCATACCACCCTCCTAGCAACGTGACTGCAGAACCTCTCCAACTGAACAATCAGCGTCAGCTCAGCGCGATGGTGTCTCCTCACCTTCGACCAACCCAGCGGGTCCCCCCCACACACCAGGGTGAAACAAGCCACGCAGCATTTCGTCCTAGGATGCTTCAAGAACCTTATCCATCAAGCCCTCGTCTTTCATCCACATCCTATGTCAGTCCTCACAAGAAGCCTGACATTTCAGGCCTTAGAACCTTCTCAGATGCGAGCTCCAAATCAGGCTCTGACCCAGAGAGGAGCACCCCATCATCGTGTGAAAGTGAGGAAAGACTAACTGGTTGCAGAGTGGAGCAGGCAGTGCCAGCTCAAGAGGTTTCTCTGACAACATACTTCAATGTGGATAACTGTATGACGGAAACATACCGTCTCAAGTACCACAACCAGAGGCCTCTTGTGCTCTCTGCCACAGTGCCACGGACAATGGTTGTGACTGAGCGCAGAGATACAAGCCACACACTCCCCACTGACACATACTCACAAGATGTGCCAAAACCCAGACCTGAAACAAGTAAGCCTCTCTAAATACGCTTGCAAACCGCAATGTAGGCCTAACCATAGGAATGGGCAATTATCATGATCTATTGAATCATAATAATGATCCACAATCTAAGTTATGGTAATTTTGAAATGACCTGTAGCGTAGACCTAAAATAGCCTATGAATTTAAAACACAATATTGCAATAAAGACAGATTTTTTTAGCTGCAGGCTCTGCCATTTCACTAACTTTGACTTGGGTTGCACGTGAAGTTATTTGCCCAGTCAGCATTGCAATCTAGATGGCTACATCACTCTATTGGTATATATCTGCTAGTCAGTGAGATTATTTGGAAACAGAAGTAAGTTTCTATTTATTAATGCAATCTTCTATGATTCATCGGAAAAGTAGATTGTGGACACCTTCAAGATCGATCATGATCTAAAATCATCAGATCGCCCACCCTTAGCTAACCATTATGACAAAATACTATGTATAGTGAAGGATTTGTCAGATATTCCTGTCTGGTTATGTTGAATCCATGAACAGCTTCTCAATTAATTTTCTAGACAATTAACTATTTCACCATATGTATTAATGTCACAATATTAAATATTTGAAAAGACAAAATAACACAATTTAGTTTGGTTTCTTTGTTGTGGTGTAAATATACAGACAGGGTGAGCCATGAAAGCTAATTTAAACAATATTTTTCTATTTGTTTCCTTACAGGCCATAATAGCAATAAAGCCACTGCAAAATGGAATCCAGTGACAGCCAAGGGACTGGATGAACGTGGTTTTTTATGAGCGTTACTTGGCAAGGTTTGTTTACATGGATGGACAGTGGTCAGCAGAGTACTAACTGGATGCCAAAGAGTAGAGAATGGAATGGAAATATGTTCTGAGGCACGATATCTCAAGAGTGGAATTTATTTATGCAAGCTAGTCACATAAGTAAAACCTATTTCTAAATGCTGTTGCATATTGTTTGACGGACTCTAAACTATCATGTATACTGTACCGTCTTCCATTTTCCCACAGTGTTGCTGCAAGGAGATTTTGTTTTAACCAAAATCTGATTGGACTGTTTCAGTTTGCACAAAGGGTTTTTGAGTCTTTATTATTCTTTTTGTCACCTTATGTCAAGTTAAAAAATGTTTATTTTTAAAATGTTTATGTTTTTTTATTTGTGCAATAGTTCTGCAGAAGTGTTGCAGAAATTAAGATATTCTAATGTAATGCAATTAAGGCATGAGGCAATGTTGATGAGCACCAGTTGGATTGATTATGCGGTGGTCTGTACAGTTATTATATGAAGATGAAACACGGAGGTGTGACTACAAATGATAAGATATGTTATGGATACTTGATCAGAATATGATGTCATTCTATACAACAAAATAAAAACCCCATCAGCAGCAGGTTTAAAGGTAATTCATGTATTTACATCTGTCAGAGAAGTGATATCTGGGCACCTTACCGACTTTATGCATATCGAGGGCTTTAGGTTACCAAGGAACAGACGTTGCAACATTTACTCAGTTATTCAGTTACTGATTTGCTCCAACTCTTATCATTTGTAGGTTATTTTACAACATTAATGTGTTACTGAATGACTGAGGGCTGCCCTGTACCAGTTAGTCTCCTGGGCTGTAAAACTCATTGATTCAAAAGATTTGTTAACTCCCTATTAAATCATTGGCAGTTTTCATGAATTCAGTCATAAATACGTATACACACGATTTCTATTACTGTGCTTTTGCTTGACTGCGTTCGGTTTCAGGCAGTCTACAAATCCGATAATTAGTTTACTAAGACGTTGTGTAATTGAGGCAGCCCTCAGGTTATTCAATGGGTCACTATATACTGTACAACCATGTCACCTCATGTATTTTACCTTCGATTGTGCTGGTTCATGTAATCCTTTTTTGTAATTCACAGTGATGTCAAACTGTATTTTTTCAGTCTTCCTTTTCAAATAGACAGATTTAAACAGGTCTGTACCTGCAGGTATTTTCATAATGATGCCAATATAAATAATATCTGATATTGACCATACAACACAACAAATATTCATGTTCATAAGACTAATGTTCTGAAACCTGCATGTGGCCTTTACAAAGTTTTACTAGCTGTGTGTACAGCGTAAGCATGAGCATGATAACAGTGGACGTTGAGTCCAACAAACATAAATTCTATTGGATTTTATGTAATTGTAATAAAATCAATTCATTAAATAGCAATTTGTAACTACAGTTGATTTGGAAACTTTTTTTAACACTTGAATGTTGTTCTCTTCCTCTTGCTCATTCAAGGACACATACATTTGATTATGCAATCATTGTAAATATAAACATATGATGTAAACAATAAACTAGAAAACAGCAGACAGTCAAGACATACTATGCATTCATGGAAAAAATACTTTAAGATCAATTTAAAGCAGATTTGGGTAATTTTACAGTTTTGTATTCTGTACATTTGACATTCCCAAAGGCACATAAAAATCAGCGTGTTGTACAATTGTCATTATAAGTATAAAATGTATTTGGTGCTCACTAGATTGGCAGGTTTTTTCCCAAACGCCCTGACACTTATTCATTTTTCACTTTTCACCACAATAACCTCTTCTCCAGGTATTTCTAGACTATTCTAACCGCATACATTTAGTCACTAAATTTGCTGTGTTTGTATGTGTTGTGTTTGTGCTGTCCGACACCAAAGGATGGTGTTCAGAAATGTATGAGTAACATTAGTTTGAGCATCTATTTAGGTTTGTCATGATTTATTTATTGTACTGTTCAAGTAGAAAAAGAAGGCATAAAATGTAGCTGAGCTATTAAGAATTTCTTTAGCTGAGCAGTATAATGTTTCAAATAACATAAGGATGCCTTTATATATGTTGATTGTGCTTCAGTAAATATAAATCACTCGTTTTACTCCTTTTTAAGATATCTAATATATTCACTGGATAAAGAAGTCTTGGATTAGATGAAATCTTGGATTAGATGAAACTTGGTCAAAGTATATTTACCAGATTATCTTAATGTTGTCTCTCCTGCATAGTTTGTTTTTGTGTTTTTTATTATTTAGTTACAGTATTTGACCCGTTATTTCATTATTTTCTTCATCTGTAAAAATAGAAATTCCATTGTTTTCACACAAGTTGTATTTTACATTCTTAACTTTGTGTCTTCAGTTGTATCAAGAGTGCCTTGGCATTTTCAGTGTTTTTTTGTGATTGAAACCACGATTTGACAATGAAGGCGATAAATGAAAGGGATGTAAAGCAATTTTTTTTAAATATGCAATGTTAATAGTGACATATCTGATGACACACCTCTGTTTGCAACATTTTACTACAAGTTAGAGTGTGTGTGTGTGTGTGTGTGTGTGTGTGTGTGTGTGTGTGTGTGTGTGTGTGTGT
>OMLP01030241.1:20233-30492 GCA_900302685.1 Spondyliosoma cantharus
ACAAAACCTGTAAGAATCATAAACTTTTGACACACAGACGTCCCAGTTTTTGGTTTTGTGTGTGTGTGTGTGTGTGTGTGCGTGTGTGTGTGTTCCTAAAAGCCCTTTCAGACTTGGAAGCTACAACCACAACCGTAACCTCAGCAGTTCATTCTCCATTCAGCTTCAATTTGCAAAAGTTTGACATGTTAATTTGCATAAAATGTGAAATTCTGGGCTCTTGAGTGGCAAGTGCTTCCCACGTTCTAGGCTGCAAAGCTTTCTAGTCTGAAAGAGCTTTAATGTATAGAAACTGAATGATTTTTATTTTGTGGTAAAGCGTTATTAATTGTGCATGCCTGTGTGTGAGCTTGAAAAAAGATGTCAATAATTGATTTTCCTCTTGAACCCATGATCTGTAATCTCAGTACACAGTATGCTCAAGAAGCCTGTTTAACAATAGGTCTTCCTGTCCTGTGTCACATAACGTCACACTTGGCATTGCATCAGTCCATATCTTTTATCTTGTGCTAACTATATGGGAACTTAATTAGACTGTGTTACAACAACACTGGGGAGGAAAAAAAACTTGCCACATTATCTCACTGATTTTATCTGATAAGTTCTTGGCTGATGTGGTCTGATGTGTTGGAACTGTATGCCTCACTAAATCCTATTGTCATGCCTGTGTGTGTGGTTAGGATTTGGCCTGACATTACTGTTGAATTGAGTCGTTGGTGCTTCAGTGAATGCTTCATGATTTATGTAAGTACAGATCAATTTAAAGAAACATAACAAATCTGTCTACACTTTATATTTTTGTAGATAATATATATTTTTTTTTATTCATTGTTGAATAAAGTTTAAATTATTGTATCACTCTTAATTTAGTCTCTTGACTGTGTATGTTTTATCGTCAACTTTACACAGACCTCCACATGTTTTCACACAAAACACAAAACACAGAAAACAGCCGGTTATAGAATGGCTTTATTACTGTATCAAAATCTTGTGCAATTCACACCTGTTTCATACACTGTACAGGCATTACAAGTAGTGCACCTTTTAAAGGTTATGCTGGTATAGGTAGTACACAATAATGTATGTAATGTGGAAGGCAAACATATTACTCGTGATCAGTTTGGTCTAAGCCCTCTTGAAAATCCTCTTAGCGTCCACACCTTCATAGTTGTAGCTCTGTTGGCGAAAGATGACATCAGAGACACTTAATAAAAATCATCATAGCGTCTGCATCTGGCTGGATTATCAAGTGGGTTTACGTATTAACATATGTAAATAGACATATTGACTGTGTATTTAAATCATATTACAGTATCTTGGAACTTTGTGTCTTGGAAAACTGTGGAATTACAGAGAGACAGCTGAGAATAACTTCTATCCCAGGTGAATCTAATTTCCCCACCTTCTTCAACAGCTTTTCAAGTGATCAGCAATAAAACTGGGATTTATTGGTGCCATTATTTGCATGGACATAAAATCATCCTACCTGTATAAGTTCATCTCCTTGCACGATCCTGGTTGTTATCAGTTGCTTTCCGTTGTCCTTCCTATTGAAAGTCCCCGTCAACACATCTCCCTCCAGCTTCCACGAACCCTGCAGAGTAAAACATGAAAGTCATTCATTAACAAAGTGAAAGTGGTTGACCATTTTATTGCTGTGACCGTTTGTAGTAGTAGCCACAAGCAGTCACAGCCATAGCTGAACTGTTAGTGGCTGAAATCAGCTGGGTACAAGGGGTTACCACAGTGCAGTGGATAGTTTTCTTTGCCAACAAATCAATTATATTATGTGGCTCAAAGGTTCAAAGTCTAAAGGGACTGATATGCCCAGTCCATCTTAGTATTTACAAGTAAACGAATTAATAAAGAAAACAGCCAAGATTTTGATCTTTTTTCTTGTAAAGGTAAGCTTCTGAGTCATTACATGGTGCCTCACTGGATGCCACTTGTGCTCACCGATAGTTCTGTTCCATCTGCAAGGCTGTAGTCAAAGGTGACTCCCAGGGTGAAGTCTATTTCCAGGGTGCGGAAATTGCTGCTCTCCTTGACATGAAAAGAGTCTCCATTCTGTTCGATGGTTATCTTCAGGTTGTCGTGAGCAGCCAGCTTCCTCTTCACCATGTTAATTCCTATCAACAGACACATGGAATATATTCAATAGAACTCTGAACAATCGGAGGAAGTTGGTCAGGATTTAATCACTTTTCATGCATAGGTGGGTCCTTAGTTTGTGTGTGTGCAGAGGTTAAGTAGGCAGAAAAGCCAAATCACAAATATGTTAAGTTGGTCATTGTGCCATCAAGTGTTCCCAAGTAAGACCTTAGCTCTAGTATAAGTGTAAAGATTTCAAAGATTATTGCAATGCGCTCATTTTAAATTATCTAAAAAACTAAACATTTGCATGATTAGCGTTTTTTAGGCATAACTGATGTTTCATTCAACAACTGTATTCTGAGACTAAAGAACTAAAACAACAAGACTGACTACCTGTACTTATCATCATATTATCATATTATTGACTTTTTTTTACACAGAGAGCATATATGGTGATGAGAAACACTGTCTACCAATGCATCTAATTCCACATTTAAAATTATTTTTCTTTTTTTTTTTTTTTTAAATCTATGCTGCATAGTCTTCAGCATTTTATCAGCAGTTTATATCACTCACCCATTTGTTCCATGAACTTCTCATAGTTGTCATTGCGATCAACTTTCCAGTTGCCGTTGAAGGTCATGGTGGCTGTGAGGGGTGAACTGGACAACTCTGCAGTGAGGAGTGTCTTACTCAAAGTCTGACGCTCCTTTTAAACTACACACCCCTCTTATCTCGCCATCTGTCTGAATGCTGATGTGGCCGTTTAAAGCTCAGATTTTCTCAAGGCAATGTCCAGAGCTGCAGCTGATTGGGCAATGCCATAGTTGTGAACAGAACTGTGCCCGTGTTGGCTAAAAAAAAAACCTGCCAACAGAATGGTTGACGTCCTGTTATACCCATAACTCTGTTTACAAAGGGTGTTGGTCATAACTTGTCAACAGTATTTGCTGCAGAACTACAGGAAGTCAGCATACAGCATTCAATGCACAAAAAAATACAACTACAACACATTTTTTTTTATGTAACTTGAAACACATTCACGTTTTGAATGTATATTTGGGTACCTGAACCTCAAACTGAGACAAAAATAACTAAAAACAACTGTTGAAGCATGTAACACAATGTTTGCACTACTTTAACTTTGATTATCTCTAATGTAATTTTGCTAAACCTCTCAGCCAAAATGTTCTTGCAATAGAAGTAATTGCTTTGTGCAAATTCAGAGGTAT
This sequence comes from Spondyliosoma cantharus, assembly GCA_900302685.1. NCBI lineage: Eukaryota > Metazoa > Chordata > Actinopteri > Spariformes > Sparidae > Spondyliosoma > Spondyliosoma cantharus. Next base: position 23,560 of record OMLP01030241.1, read on the forward strand.
CCAATCAGGCCTTTGACCTTAATCGTGATAAACGAGACCTTTGATATTTGAAGGTAGTATTACACAAACAACCATGAACACATTCACTGACAGCCAATTTGTGCCTTAAGATGATTATGATGTCTTTAATAGAGTCTGTGATTTAACAAAGCTTATGCATACATGAGAAAAGGTTTTTAGTAGGCTATGTTTTATTAGTTTGGTTGTTTGACTATTCTGCATATTGTATTTAAGGTCAATTTGGAATAACAGAATGATGTAAAGACAATTAACTGACTACAAACTACTAACTTGAATGTCAACAACAAAGCAAAAAGCTGCAAAAAATGCACAGAAAACAGTGCTGCTTGAATAATCCTACCAGAGTGCCAATTCTCCTTCTTATCAGTTCCATCTCATCTTACTATGCAGCACAAGAGACCTTTGCCTGACCGTTACTTCCCCCTCATAGAATTTGCCTCTTATCACACAGAGAGCAGTGAAGAAATTGACTGTGAGATTGAGGCTCGTTTGATTAAGCTAATCTTTATCATCATTTCATCCTACAATCTTATCTCCTTGTTGTAGTAACAGATAAAACATTAGGTGCGAAATAATAACATGGTGTATGAAAGGACGAATGGTATAGGCCAATGCAGTGAGTCCAAAAAGGTGTTGTGCACTGTGGATCCATCATTTTACAAACTGTAAAGGTTTACGTTTTTAGCATTAATCCAAACACATGGAGTTTTGGGCCTCGGAGAAAGTTGGGTTTATAAAATGGAAGGATAAACTTGGATTGGAAGCCTGAAAGAGTGGTGCTCGTGTGGTTGTGGTTAAATCACTTCAATCGTTCCCCATTTGATTTAGGATTACTTATTATATTATTTTATTGCTAGCATTTAAGGACTGATTTTAAGTTTTTATTGAGTACTTTCAAGGCTCTCAGTTAAATTTTAGATGTGATTTTTACTCACCTGTGCACAAGCTGAGGTCCTCAGATAAAACCCTTCCAACTTCAACCGTGAAAGGCACCATCCTGAAGAAGAAAACATACACAGCTCTCAACAAACATGGATAAATCAAGGAATAATAACCGAAAATACAGTAGTTTGTGGTCCTGCGATATTGTAGACTTAGCAACTTTTGTATTTTTGACCACTACAGGGAAGAAAACATCAAAAAAGCCTGACCTGAACATACTGTGCCACCACCACTAAGGCCTTGACATTTTCACTTATCATGGCAAGTGCAATTTATAACAATTATGGCTCAATTCCACTTGGCCCAATAAATCACCATGCACCATTGCAGGGAACTGGAATTTGTTTATTGGCCCTAAATGGGCTTCATCCATGAGTAATTGGCTGTTTCCCAGAATGACACAGGTCATACCATCAATACCCATCCAGCAGATGCAGAGCAGCACTAGGTTAGAGTTCATTTGGAGTTTCTTCACAGTCATTGAATGAAATCTCACTGCTCTTTGATCTCCACCAAGTCTTATTGCTTTAAAATATTATTATTGAGTTAGCTAAATGTAAACAGTTAACTAGCTAACTAAGTTCCCTGCTGGAATGTTAGCTCGTTGGTGCTTTGTGGATAGATAGCACATCTGACAGTCACCTTTCTGTTCCAGCTCGTGATATACTAACAAGTTACATATACTAACAATCTCTTCTTTTACTTCTCCCCCTCACACTCCTTGTTTATTAGCTGCTGGACGCGCAAGTTTCTTCTTCATCCACTTGCTAACTTTGCCGTCAGCCATCGGTGCTCCTGCTAAGCAAATCCCACTTAATGTTGTTTTCATCTGCGTCAAGGATGTTACGGTAGCCGGTGGGGCGCCATCTTGGAAAACTAACTGAAGTTATTATTTTTTTTGTATACTTCTCTTCGAGGCGGACAGAAGAGTCCATTTGGAATGAAATGCCGGTAGCGTGAAGTGTTTTTTGAAGGTCCTTCTGCGTAAATTAGCTGAGACACTAGTTATGAAATTCATGCTAACGCTAGTTTATAATGGAACTCGGGCTAACAGCTAGTTTACCGGGAGCTTTTTCAAACGGCCGCTGTCAATTAATGACGGGAGCCGCTGAGACTCAAAATGTCTGAAGTTCAAACTTCACATCGCATTTAATTTGTTTACAAAACAGCTTGTATTATGAATCGTTCTGTTAAAACTGTCATATTCCTCACACAGGGTCCTAAATCATTCACACGTCAGCAGTGAAGTAAAAAGTACAATATTTGCCTCAAAAGTGTAGCTGAAGTATAAAGTAGCCGAAAATGAAATACTCAAGTACAGAAAATGAAGTACCTCAAAACTGTACAGTACAGTACCTCAGTAAATGCACTTATTTACATTCCATCACTGTCAAAAATACACAGAAAAGCATGGATGTTTGTAATGTGAAGTTATGTTCTGACTGGCCAACAGAGGGTGCTCTTTACAAAATAATCTGCTGTACATGTTGAAATATATCACTGATGTCTCTGATGTTTAACACCTTCTCACGTAAGGCAAAGACAATACATTATTTTCTTCTACATTTAAATATCAAGTAAACAACACTTCTCTTGACTATTTTATTAGATGGCTCCCAACAGAAACATTGTTAACATAAAGCAATCATGTCTTAAAAGCACAGAAATGCACTCGTACAGAACAAGAGGCACCTGTTTGTTTCTGACACAGGAAGCTGCATGGCGGACATGATTTAATAATAATGCCGTTGGAAAAAATAAAAGCATGGTACATTTACTCATGTGAAATTAATCAAACACATACAGCACATATTTTAGCTTATATAGGCACAAAACTATAGTTGCTTACTTTTATTTTGTTCCCACTGTATATTCTGTTTTCTAAAGGTCAGAGTAACATTTATAATGGAAAATAAATATCAATCAAAATATTGTTAACAATAAATATGCTCTGGTAGATCAGTGAGAATATCTCAACAACATTTAGAAGACATTTAGTAAATAGTATTCTCTCTCATACATACAAAAAGTGAGTGTGCAATACGTAGAGGGGTGCAATAAATATATTAAATAGTGTGTAGCTATGACTATTTCAATAATTCAGTGATCGATACATGATGAAAAGGGTTTACTAATGGCAAAACATGTATCATTTGTGCCTTTTAAAACTGACAAATCTTGTAACACATACATCTGGTGGCGCTTGTGTGCCACAGAACTAAATTCATATTTATTTTGATGGTATTGATGCCAGAGGAACATATTCAGTGTAAAACCTCATTCTCTTACAAAAACTCTTACATCCAATGAGCAAAAAAACTGTAATGTAATGTAAAGTAATGTGATGGCACGGACATGATATCAATCTTTCATTTTACATTTAAATGTTGTCATTATCACCCTTAAAAGTGAAAAAGACAATGGTGAAAATATATTTTATTCATGTTAAATAAAACTAGTTATTTTGACTGGTAAATACTAAATTCTCTCTTAGAATTTTGGCAAGCTGTGGAACAAATACAGTACATGACAAGATTAGCAGCTAAAAACATAGATGGACAAATGTTTTGCTTATCAAAACTTTAGTGATAATATATACAACATTGTGAGAATATTCTGTCCAAAATGTATCAAACTTTAATGAACGATCACACTTCTACGATTCATGAAACGCTCCACTATTGTGTCTATGCTACAAAAATATAGTGAGGTCATGATAGATTGTGGTCAGGAAGAAACAAGCAGGGAGAGAATTCAAATTAACATTATATTAAAAATATCATCATGTCTATGGTTAGATATTTTCTCATCCCTGCTTCAAGATCTGTGTAATTATAAAGACATTTTGACTGTAGACAGTGTCGTACTGAAGCCTCTAGACGTCACTCATTGCGTATTATTGTTGAATCTCGATTGTTAAGCTTTAACTATGGTGGGCTCTGAGTCGGTGGGGTTCCTGGACAGAAACCACACCTTCATCGGTTCCTTCTTTCCTTTCATGGTGATGGGGCCCCGGTACTCCAGATGAAACTGAGGGTCAGCGTTCTCAGCGGACTGCAAACACCTGGAATACAATGCCAACACCATCACAAATCACTCATGCTGCAGGGGGTATTGTATCTTATTCTCACTCACATCAAAATAACATGTCTCTTGGTTTATGCTTAAAATTAACTCCAACTTGTCCTTCATGTCTAATACTGGCATTTCCTTAACCAATCAAAAATCCCTTTTTAATTTGTTTATACAAGTTAGAAAGCAGCTGTTTCTACAATTTCTCTACAGCCTATGATCAAATCTAAACAGGTGACAATATGTCACTCATATGAAATAAGGAGGTATATTACACTAGTCCTTAAATCGTTGCACTGGCTTCCTGTGAGTCAAAGGATATATTTTAAAAACATAATTTCTCTATAGGGCACTGCAAAGCATCCAGACCCCTCAGGTCAACCTGGACAGGTTTGCTCAGTCATCCTATGATCAAATCAAAGCAAGCTGGGGCAGCTTTTACTTTCCATCCTCCCCAGCTGTAGAAAAGATTCCTGATCCATCAAAGTCCGCTAATACTGTCAGTCAGCTCATTTAAATCAGAGTATAAGACAGAACCTTTTACTATAACTACTCATTGGCTTGCTTTTATTTTTATTGTTCTCTAAATCAGGGCTTCAGGGTGCATCCATTTTGGTCACACATGCACCAAAAAAATCTGACATGTGTGACTAAACGTTTTTCATTTATCACACAGGGGCGACTGATATTCAGCAGGTCTGATCAAAAATATGCCTACATTTTTTTTTTTTTTAAATAAACAACAAAAAACAAAACAAATCCTGAAATACTTCCACAAGCACTACAAGTATAACCAGTATCCCAGTAAGTTTTGAGTTCGTAAAGCACTTTAAACATGTGCACTTCGTAGTTCATGTTCATGTGTTTTGTGATTTATATAAAGAAAAACACTAACTGCATCTTCTTCATGTTTACAACCATTTACAAGTGTTAAGTGTTAAGAAATGTAGTAAGACCAGTGTACACCAGTGTAGAAAGTTAGTCTGGAGCCCTGTGAATGCTATTTATTTCTTCATCTTTAACTATTTATTTCCTATTTATTTTGCTTGTTTTTTACTGTCTTTTCAAGACAATTTTAAAAACTTTAATAATTATTTGGATTTGGAGGCCCCTCTGGACAAAAGTGGCAGTGTTTCAACTGTCAAATCCATAAAATATAATGTAAAAAATAAAATGATCTGAGAATGAATGAATGAATGAGGAAAAATCTCCTCCTGCTTCTTTTTAACTGATACATACATACTACTCACTGTCAGTTTGCCTGGGAAAATGTTAACATAGTCTCTTCCAGTCTGCATGGTGACCTGGTAGCAGGCATTAAGAAAAACTAATCTAATAGTCTTTACTTATGTAGGTAATTTAGAGGCATCAGTAGTAAATTGTTTCATAACCAGTTAAATATTCTTTGTAGTAGATTTCATGTATTTCATTGCCTTTGTAAAACAATTTGAAATGCCTTGTGTCTGAATGGTATTCTATAAATACATTTGCCTTGCTTTCGACTTACCGGTAAGTATATTCTGAGACATTTATTTTCCCTTTTTCGCCAGTCGTCTCTGTACGACTTGTGAGGTTGACCGTATTTCCAAAAAGGCAATATCTGGGCATCCTCTGTCCAATCACCCCAGTCACCACTTCCCCTGTGTGGATCCCAATAGTAATCTGGAGAGAAAGGAGAATGAAAAAGGAGACTCTTCATACATGTCAGTTATAATTTCACCAAAGTTAATGAACATGGCAAAGATATCGCCATTTCGTGTTAAATACTAGCAAAACCAAGTTTAAATATTTATTGTAAGCTATCAACAGCACCAATCATTAGTTATCCGCCGTAAACTGATTCCAGTGCCAAGACGCACCTGATTTATCCTACTTCAAAAATACTATACTAACAAGAATTGCACAGCTGAGTGTGAGAAAAACTGTCCTATCATTTAAATAAACCCGTGTAGATATAAAATGTTATGTCTAGATAAATTATTTGTGCTCCACAGACAGCAAGAACTAAACAGCTGAATGCTTCTCTTAGTCTGTTGGCACAAAATTTTAAAGCTATCGACCAAAAAGGTGCAACACATGGTGGGTGGATATGAGATTAAGTTAGCCAGAAAGCGCTCCACGCACAAAATTAGATTTCTTTTCTTTTTCTTTTTTTTTTGATTTGCAATAAACCAGCGATTCCAAAAGTAACTCCAGGCAATCTACAGACTAATATTTACACTTGAGCTTGTAGGCACTTCAGTGCTTGTTGTGTTCGGAGCCTGAACACGCTGTGAGTGTCTGGGACAAATGAGAATCTATTTTTAGACACAGAATCGTGAGATGATTTGAGTCTGTTTCTGCTGCTGAAACGGAGTCCTCTTCAGCCAGTGCCATGTCCAAAAATAAACAGCGTTTTGTTAAACAGACATCATTTTCCAAAGTTAAGTCTCAACAGTCATCGATACAATAACAATCTCCAGCAGTCAGTTAAACAAAAGTCTGCTGTTTTTTATCCAACTTTTCACTGCTCATTACCTCAGCCTGGAAATATGTCCAGATGCACAGATTATTCTAAAATCAATCAGAAAAACATTCTTGGGGGTAAAGTGTTGGTCATATTAAGCTGGATGACAGCATCAGTGGCGATGCAGCAATTAACCGATATCACCATTAACTTGGTTTGAAATGTTACGGTCCTTCTGTCACACTTCTTAAAAGTTTATTATTTTTCACAGAAGGGTTTGGCTTTCATTCCAATGTAAACACCTACACAGAAGGAGGAGGATCATTGCAATCTTGATAAATAAACACACACAGAAATAAACATGCGTTTTAACCTGACATTTTTGTTTATTTTTCTTAATTATTTTGAATTGTATTGTTTGGCCACTGTATTATTTTTGTTTTCGAAAGGCA
>OMLP01030241.1:35370-48995 GCA_900302685.1 Spondyliosoma cantharus
AAAGGGGCACAAAAAATGCCACATATCTCTTCTTTGGTAATTAACTTTAGTCTATCCCGCAAAAAGTGCCTTGTAGGGCTGAACTAAGGTTTTAAGTTTATAACGATTAATCTGCTGATTATATTCATAATTAATTGATTCATCCTTTAGTCTATATGATTGTTATAAATGCTTTTTGCAGTTTCCCAGAGCCCCTAACCCTAACCCTACCCAGAGAGTAGGTGACATCTTCAACTCATCTCTTTGCAACCAAACAGCAGACAGACCAAAACCCAAAGAGTCTCTGTTTACTAACATAAATTAACATTACATTACATTACATTACATTACTAATATAAATTTCCCTTATTTCCTTGTGTTTGAGTGACTTTATTTTTATTTTGAAATAATTAAAGAATGTTTGAGTTTTGTTTTTTCACTATCAATACTTCATGAATATTATTAATGTAGTTGTACAGAAGAAAATATAAACACTGTTGCAAACTGAAACATCTTCTCAATGTCACTTAAACTTATTATACATTATTATATAATAACATTATAACACTTATTATAAATATATTATATTTATATAAAATGTTTTTTTCCTCTATGCACAGAAAAGCAATGACATTAATCAACATAAATCAACACCTCATAATTTAAAATGCCAGAAACTGGTGTTTTTACATTCAGTGGAAAAAAAGAGAATCTGCGTTTTGGTGTTTATAAAATTCCGTCTGAGCTTCCGTCAGGACAGACTGCACTGCAGGATTACCTGGGTGAGCAAAGAAAAAGGATGTTCTCCGCCTCGGGCAAGTAAATCATCTGTCCTTTCAATCTCAGACAGCTGATCTCCACCCCAGTCAGCTCGTCCTCATTCTCCACAGTCTCCACATTCAGCAGGCCCTCCTGTCAGGATTACATCACACTTATGAATATTTCATTATACGTTCTTCTCCAAATCTGCTTCAAAACTGGGCACCAGTTCAGCTCAAGCTTTATTTTTAAAGCTGTGGTTTTTCTGTGCCTTTAGTGTTACATGCATCATCCACAATTGGAGACAATAAGTTCAGTATTCATGGATTTTCAAGGATCTGCAGCTATTATTTTAACACCTCAGCATTTACTCTCTCATGAGCACACACAAAAAAGCAAATTCAACTGTTTCCTATTCTTACTACGTACTCCTTCCTCCTGAATTTCCATTTGATTTCTCACTTCTCAACACTCTAAAACATATCTTTACCTTTCCACTCTGTCCTCTGTCCAGTTTCTCAATTCTCCCAGAACTATCTTAAGTAATTAAGCTCTTTTTTTCAGGACATTAAGACACTTGCACTCTTTGCTCCATGCATAAACTGCAGTATTCAAAGCTGCATATTACTTTTTTTTGCATGTAAACAATTTTATCCTTACTAACAGCCTTAATGAAATACAAAGAGTCAAAATGTTAGGTAGCTGCTAAAAATATCTGTGAATTCATAAATATTAATTTATTACATAATAATTATTATATGTTATATAATATGTATAAGACTATAAAACTCCAGGAAAGGTATGCTAATATCTGAAAAGTACTGATGTGAACTGTGACAAAAACTGAATCTACCTTGCTGCGCAGAACGAAGACAGTGTTGATGTGGGAGAGGATGCCATGAAAACTGAAGTCAATGTGAGGACGGACCAGAGAAAAAACTGAAGGCAGGATGCAGGTGCCAGGCTGGAGCTGTGGAATAAAATGTATACATTTCAGTTACATGACATTAGGAATTATTGCTTCATGTATGTACTAAATTACTGCTGTCATGTACTGAGTTACCAAAACATAATACAGTGCTGACTTTGCTGCATGAAAACAGACTTTTTTATCAAAATGCACACCTGAGGCAAGACTCGATAAATGGCGTTCCCACACTGTGTGAGCATCAGGTCTTTGTCAAACATGAGGTGGAACGGGAACGCCTTGCAAAACGTGTACGGGCTGATCCGAGTCTCCTGTGTGCCATTTTCCTCGAAGCCATCCAGGTCCTCGTAGAACGCCTCCTCCTCCGAGTCCTTCTCTTCAATCAGAAACTTGATGTGGTCGCACTCTTCGCTTTTGGGTTGGATCATCTGCATCACATGAAGTTAAACAGCTGACGTAATTAAGTTGAAACTAAGTTAAAAATGCTTGTCAGGTTATGGATCACCAGGTTACAGTAATACGATGTTTTTGATTAAACATTTCACCCACGCAATATCAGTGTCATTAAGATAAAGCAATTCATAATATTCCTGAGTCTAATAAGGTATAATTAAAATAGTGATGAATGACATTCAGTGGGTTTGTGGGCATAAGGCACGCTGACGTCGAGCTGCTGTCTCTTCACCCTGTTGCCACAGCAACAGAGGCTAATAAATCCAGAAATTGGGTGTCACATTTGGAGTGTCTGCCATTTACTGTTCTTTCATTACACAAAAAAATTATCCTGTCTGTACAATATGATTAGGTTCAGGAGAAAATGTCGCTCGCTTATGAGACAAAGAGTAAACTCCAGCCAAAGTGCAGGGGATGTCTACAGGCCATGATTTGTGGGCTGCACATTAACATACAAATAAAAATACCAATGGCAGTTCATGATATTGAGTTATTCATACTGGTTTAGACAAAATCTGGTTAGCATGGTGGAGTGAATGAGCCAAGGTAAAAAATGTGGATCTGTGATAAACAATTTAAATTCATCGACAGTTTGACAAAGTTAAAATAAAACTGTGGAAGAAAAAAAAACTCCTTGAAAGACTCCCAAGCTTGGGACTCTATAACTTAGATCTAAAAATATCCTCTGACTCACAGACATTAGCCAAAACTCAGCGCTGAACTGCAGTTGTCACAACGCAGCACTGCTCCTGTCTGGTTATTTTGGAACTTTCTGTTGTTTAATCTTCACATTATAACCTCTTCAATTATATTCTCAGACACGAGCGCACACATTTCGAGTCAAAACATTACAGGGACTAAAAGACTTCATGGAATGTTGAATAGAATAAATTAGAGAGAAATGGGGGAAAACTGTGAAGTCATCTTCATTCATCATGAACAGCAGAGCAGGCCATTAGAGCTGCGGGTTCAGTGTGCATGAAGACGGAACAAAAACAGCAGAGCAGACCTTCATCTCTATCTCTGTGCCGTGGATTTGTTGAGCGACGGTTTTAATGATGCCAATCACAATGTCTTGCAGGCCTTCTCTCTCTGAGTAGTAGTGAAGAATCAGATTGTTCCCCTTCTCGGCATCTGTGCAGCGGAACGAGGGAGCCCTCATCCCGGGATAGATGGTACCAAGGTGGTCATGTAGAGCATCCAGATTCTGAAAAGTTAAATATGCTACATTGAATCACTGCACAGTTAATTGAATCTGGCTGAGGGTATAATTAATTGGATGACGAAGCTGTACATTTTACGTGAGACCTTAAAGAAGTCTTTCAGCTCTTTCGAACTGAAGAAGTAAAGGCATCCTACACTTCCCATAATGCAACAAAAAAGCATCTTTCATTTCATCCTTCTTAAATACACAATATGTACTATTTTTGTGACCAGAATGTGAAGAAATTACAGTTTTGACATTATGATGATTGTGTGTTGTGTTGTGTTGTGTTGTGTTGTGTTGTGTTGTGTTGGTATGCTAACCAGCTAGCCCCTAGCTTCCAAAGCTCCTGTGCTAGCAGTGTTATCACCAACAGTACCTGGTTCCCCAAAGCCAAGTCCGGACTGCTAGCTGAACAGCTGACTGAGCAAACTAATGGCAGTTACAGTTAGTAGCAGTTAGCTGGTAATGTGATGCCCGCTTATGGGCCAGTTCTTACATACTGCACCTTTAAATAACACACTGGCATTATACCGTGGTTTTATTCAGGATGAAAAAACAAAGGCAGCTTTACGAACGGTCTTAATTGTGGTGGTACTGCACAATCTCTGTGTGAAGGGGACCTTTCTGAGAATGTACACAACTGCTCTGGAGCTACTGAAGACATTATACAACTATTTCACTGACTGAGCAGTGCTCCTTGAAATGGGTAAATTGATGTTCATAAGACAAGATGAGGTAATCCTTTACAGATTCATGTAAAATCAGTGGAGTACCCCTTTAAACATATTCAACATTCATATTTTAGTTTGTTTTACCATCAAGCTTTCTTCCATGTAAAGAGGTGAGACAGCCTACCTGCAGGAACTCCCGAACATTCGATCCTAACACTCGCAAGATGGTGTCATATCCCGACTCTTGGCAAAACTCAAAAAACATCTTCCCGAACAACTGCAAGATCTCTCCTGCATCAATCTCTGAAATACAGGAAGGATCACATCAGTGACACAAATTCTTATAATGTTCTAAAGCTACACTTTTAAAAAAAAAAATCATAAACCACATATAGAACAATTTTTAACATTTCAAAGAAAATCACTTACTAAGAACTTTACTTGCAGCAGCAACAAGATCGTATGTTTTGCCATCTTCGTATATGATCCTAACCAGGAACTGACCCTCAATATCAAGCTGAGCCTCCCTCCTGAAAACAAAGTGAAGTCATCACTCATGAGCTACAGCAAATGTCTAAGGCAGAAGTAAACAGTCATTGTAGGCATCAAATGGCTTTGCCTTCTTGGAATTGCTTTTTTAATGTTGCTTAAATCACAGGGCAACTTCTGTTCACAGGAATAATCCAGTAACAACTGTTAGGTCTCATTTGTGCCCAGTAAGTGTAAGCCATCTTGATTTATACTACAGTAACATAAAAACGATGCTGTAAAGTGGATGTATGGTTTAAACAAGTATAGAAAACCAGGTTTAGTTTTACTGCAGGTTCTTTGACAAAAAAAAAACACAGCTCACATTGAGCTTTGCTATTTATACATTTGACAATCCATTTAACACAAAATTGTCAGAAAACATAATGAGGTTCTGATTACAACTGTTTAACTAAGAAAACAGAAATGATTTACAAGCCTGATCAGAAACCCCTATTTTATCAGAATGTGTAACAGCTGAAACAACATACCAAACCTTAAAAGCATTTGTAAAGTCAATAAGAGTTCATTTTTTTTTTAAAAAACATGATAAATTGTGCAATAAATAACAATGAGGCACATTTGCAGAGATGGTGCAGGGAGCTCCAGTTTTGATCACTTTGAGAACATTTACACGAGCCAGCTGCTGCTGGGGTTTTTTCTAATGCTTCTTTTTTTAGGCTGGGTCAAGTCTAGGGCAGTTAAGTCTACACATGAAAAATAAACGAAGATGGAGCCAAACATTTCAACATGCCTAAAAAATGACATGTTAATACTATAGTGGTGGACAGAAACTGAATTGCATTCAGTATTTGTTGGAATGGGATATATGTACAACATTCTACCTCTATATCATACAAAAACTACATAGGTTTGCAGTGGTGGAATGTAACGTGATAGTACTTTTTTGAGGAAGGGCTGTAGCTGAGGCCATGTCCCGCAAATAACAAGTAAATAAAGGATTCTTTCATTTTCCCACCAGAGTTGTCTTTCTTGCAGTCTGCAGAGTTCCTGTCCAGTGAAAAGAAACATGTCTCTCCATTTTTCTGAAAAATCTAGGGATGAAGCTTTACTAAATGGCTTGATAGAAATGTACTACCTACTACACCTAAATAAACCAATTAACAACCCACTATTTAACTGAATATATATAAAAATGCACTGTAACAAAGCTGAAAAAGGACTGTCTCGTTGTTTTGAAGAGTCATGTTGGGAAATAAAAGTTGCAAAAATCAAACTGAAAAATAAATATGAGAGTTTATTTTAGATGTTTGGTGATTTTTTTTCTGATTGTGAGGGGGGCTTGGACTCATGACCTCAGTGTTTTGTAAAACCCTGGTTACGGCCCTGTTTTGAGGTGCTTGTACTTTATTCCAGTGCTTCTATTTACTTTGTACTTTCTGCTGCACATTTCAGAGGGAACATTTGTATGTTTTACCCAACTACATTTATTTGACAGCTGGAAATAGTCATTACTTTGCAGATGTTTTTTATGCAAAAAAAAACATATTACCATTTTATAAAATCTGATTGTTTTAGACTAAACTACCAGAAAAATATTTACTAGTAATAAGTAATAGTGGTAGTAGTAATAGTAATTACAATTAAATAACAATAAGATACTTATATGTATTAGTTGTAATCAACTATGACCAACACTAAATAATCAGTTTGCCAATATTATCAGCTGATATTGTCCTATCACAGATAAATCTGATAAATATTTGCCATTATTCACTTTTTTTTTAATTGTGCCAATTTTTAATTATGCCATAAAGAATGCTTTTGTTAGTTTGTAAATATTACACTTCCAGTGAAGTTAATCATTTCAGTGCACTGATGTAATTTTGAACAATACAGTTTATTGTGAAACTGTGAAATATCCTGCCTCTGTTGCATATGTATCTTTGTCACAAGCTGTTGATATACAAATTTGCTGGATCATGGCAAAAAAAAAATGTATTTATGGATATCAGCCAATATATCAATATTGGAATAGTTGTACATCACGACGTCCTCATAACGGCGTCGGCATCAGCCCCAAAAATTCAGTATATATTCTGATAATGTCCCTCTACATGAAAACACACTGGTCTGTCCCACAGGTGTATTTATTAGTGCTGTTTATTATTTTATGTTGCTAGATGTATACATGTACAGTGATAAGAGATAGAAATTTAATCATGATATATCTGGACATCTGGACACTGCACAATGTGTGTGCAGTGTCCTTGTTTCAAACGAACTACAATTAAGTACATTTTGGTGGTAATACCTTCATATATTTACTTAATTAAAGGTGCACTATGTAGTTTTGTGGAATGCATTTTTATCGGACGAGAAACTTCACTGACTGATTCTTTATGCTTAAACAAATTAAACAAACAAAAAGACAAAAGGACAAAACAGCTTGTTTATTCAGTTTTGGAAGAAATAAAATTGTGATTGTAAATATTAAAATTCTGTTTGAATTTCTGCTCGAAAACTATACAGTGCCCCTTTAAGGGCTCTGAATACATCCAGTACCATACCAATCCAGCATTAAACAAATGTTTTTTGCCTTCATGTTCCAGCCAATTATTGGAGATTTTGACCAAGGGTGAAGCTGCTGTGAGGCAGAATTTTAAATGTGACACATTTCTCTTGACTTAATCTGACATTTAGTTTGAGCCTGCAGAAGATGGAGGTTAATAATTGCAGTAAAAGCAAATGTCTATCCCTACTGGACACACACTGACAGTGTGGTAAGCAGATAGTGAGGTCCATTACAGTAGTAGAGGTGTCCCTGAGGTCTGGTTGGTCACACAGTGTAACCTGTGATACCAACAATAGTAAACACATGATCCAGAAAACTCACTTGATGTCTTCCCACACTTCCGGGCCGTAATTCCTGAGAACGAGGAGCTCCAAGGCGTGATTCACAAACCCATACTGCAAATGTATGGACAAACACGAGCAACGTCAACATTATCTCACACAAGCTGACAGTTTTACTGAAACATACCCGGTGCCTAGCTACGCGTGTTTTTATACGACATAGTATATACACAATATATTCAATATTCTGTTCACCTGTTAGAGAACACAGAAATTATTGTATAACAGCTGCGTTACATCGCGGTCTTCTGATCAGGAAATGTCAAACACAAATGCGCCATGTCGCGTCACAAACAGACAATTTCACCAGCATTAAACCATCTCACAAAGTCCTCGTGTACGTACCATGATGGCAGCTGCTCCTATTTCTCCTTATTTTTAAGAAAAAACCGTTTAATGTGATGCAACATTCATCGTTTGGTACAGATGCTGAGTGTAACTGCGTCCATTCCTCCCCCGTTTCTCCTCAGCTGCTGACGGACAGCTAGTCTGTCCAATAGCAGAGCAGAGAGGGTCTTACGTAAACCCTCCCTGACTAATCAGAGCGCAAATGCGTTGTACAGTCGCCGCAGGAGAGAAGCTGAATTTCTGCTATTTCTCATCATATTTTACGCCCTGAACTTTACAACTGATATCATCTACGTACTCTAACGCATAAATGAATTTAATTAGCAAATAACTGCAAAAGCAAAAGAAAATATTTTATCATCAGTATTGTGGTTGTGTAAGAAAAGCACCATAGCCAGTGTTGTAAGAAGGAAGGACCAGAAAGTCAACCCTGAGTAAAAGTAATGATAGAAGTAAAAGTAAAACATTACTAACAAGTGAGTCACCCACATGAATAGTACCTGAGTAAAAGTTTGGAGTATTGATTTTAAAACCAATTAAGTAAGCATTAGCAATAATATTCTGCCAATAAATGTATGTAAGTACAAGCCAAAGTAAATTATACATGTATTTATATGTATAAATATACCTGTACATATATATACTGTATACTGGTTGACCAATTTTCAGCCTGGCCAGCAATCAGCCATCTTTATTTATTTATATATTTATTTATTGGCTGATAAAAATAAATTAGTCTAAAAATGCACTAATTTGGCTCATGTAATGCAGCATGTAATCTGCAAAGTAGCTAGAAAGCAAAGAGTATTTGGGTCAAAGTATAAAAATAGTAGGAAATACAAGTACCAAACATTTTTACTAAAGTACAGTTCTTCCGTAAATGTTCTTAGTTACATTCCATCATGCCAATGTAAGACTCAAGCATTAATTTTTTTAAATTAGATTAAATATATGTAAAAACAGAAGCATTGTTAGGCGTATACATAAAGACTTTATATGTACAATAAATAGGCCCATTTATTATTGCATTGCTGTTAGCTATGCTTAAACATAAAAGTAACAATTTAATGATTTGGCAGGTTAAAAGCTAGCTTTATATTCCTTATTGGCTGTTTAATCACTACAATACATCACAGCTTTAATAAACTGATCATATGTTTTTTATGCAAAAAAAAACTATAGCTGCCAGGTAATTATTAAGTACAATGTCAACTCTGGAATATAGCCTTAGTAAAGGATGATAAAAGTTCTACAGCAAAGTGTGGTACATCTGAAAATAATTAAACATATAAGTAGTCCAATTTGAGTAAATTTACTTAGTTACTATTCATAATTTAATATCATATCATAACATGATGGGTTGTGTCAATAGCCTAAATAAACACTGCAAGTCCTTTATACAGAATAATATATTCTATACACTGTAGAGTCAGTCACTTCAGTCTGTTAATGTCACTGTTTATTGTACATTAATGATAAAAGCACGTTATTATGAGTGATAGCAGAACATTCATTATATTCATGTTGTGTCGTATTCCTGCTGTATAGGAAAGAAGTGCAACAAAACCAATGTAATAAATAAAGTATAAACATGTGTACAGTGGAAAAAAGTAAAAAATACATTTACATTACTCATATTAGGAAAATGTAATCTTGGAATGCTTAATGTTTAATAAATGGAAGTCTAAGTTACACAGTATTACAAATATGTACTGAGCTGGAGCCACAAACCTCCGGAAGAAATCATTTTATGTCCCACCACATCTAAATAGCAAAAAGTAAAGTAAATACAACTAAAAATATTCTTAACATCTGTAATCCTGCCTGTACTTCCTATAAGGCACCCGAATCTGCTCTCCGAAATCTTAATCACTTGCTTTAGCTTTTCCAAAATATTTGTCACATGATTCTTAACTGAAACACACAAAGCCAGTTCAGTTTTGATCTCTTCTGTCGTACCAACAGGCCAAGGTGCTTTAGCAGGTACCAGTTTGGACAGATGTGAACGTACCAGTCAGATATTTATGGAAATGAACCACTCTTCAGGATCAATATCCAAAATGTATTTCAGCATCATATCGACATTATGATGATATATTTAAATGTCTTCACAAGAAGCAGGAGGCAACTATTGACTAGATTTGACGTATGTTTCAGCAAAACAGTCTTGAAACCTCTCATTGACAGTGAATATAAGTATGGATCTCTGATGAGACTTTGGAAAGAAAGACAGTTTTTGTATCAAATAAATTTGCAGATGAAAAGCTACAGTTGTACAAATGGATAATTGTACAGAGACGAGACTCATGTTTGACAGCGCTGTGATTGAACAGCTGTGAGAGTTTGACTGAAAGACAATATCATCAATATCTAAACAACCCAAACCAAACTATACAAGGTGTTCGCACTGTGTTCACTGGATACGTTTATGTTTTGTCCGATCCTATGTGTTATTCGGGCTCCGCGGCAGCTTGACTTCATTTCAAAGTCAGTTTTGAAGTTTTGAAAGGGGCCTCCAAAAAGTAACAAACACCAGGGATGTCCTCTGGGAAGTTGGCCGGAAGCTCCTGTCTGCTCCTGGGAACGAAGACAAACTCTGGGCGATCCTTCAGCAATCTGAGACAAAGAGCACGCAAATAAAACATGACTCTAAAAACAATGTGGCAAATTATTTGACACAAGAGGAAACACAGCGCTTGTCTGAAAGTTAAGTTTCCTGTCGAGAGCACTTCTTTTTCTCTGCAATAATCACTTCTGGAAATAATGCCGCACACAGTAATAGCTCATTAAAACTTAACAACTGTGATTTCATGTGGTTGATATTTACTTGCTTCAGTGCCTTTTAGTAAAAGAAGTAACCCTTCACTGGCAGTGTCACCTGTGTGTTGTCGGGCTGATGTTGATTTTTCTTGGTTGACTGCAGGATTCAAACTTGTTGGCCAGCGTAACATTGTTCCCAAAAAGGCAGTAGCGTGGCATCCTCACCCCAACGACACCAGCCAGCACTGAACCAGTGTGGAGGCCGATACGCATCTGTGGGGAAAAATGCAACATTCAACATGAGTCAGGCTTCTGCTTGTCCTTTATTCATCAATAGTATCACTGGAGTGCTTGAACGGTGTCCACTTTTCAACCATTTACGATTGTAGTCTCGGTACTCTAACATAAACGTAAACACAGCTGTTTTCGGCTTCAATTAATAAAACACATAGTTTGAAGGATGACTCTGGTTGAAGACTTTGGTTTGTCATTGTCAACAAATCACATGAAAATCAAAATGTCTTCAAACAATCCCACGTTAGCACCATCGTGTTGCGCTATGGAGCAGTGTTTACGAGAGTGGGTTTGGATGATGAACATCAATGCTCACTGTGATTCGGACTTCTAGGTAGGAAGACTGGCCGTTAATTTGCTATTTGCATGTGGACACACATGTGAAATCGGCAAACTTGCTTAGTCAGTGTGGACATGTTACTGACTGTAACGTTTAAAGATTTGAGGTAAAACAGGGTGGTCCAACCTCTCTGACATTTCTACTGCTAGCGTCTTTGACATCTAATCAACAGACTTTATTTCAGTGTTGTCAGCTGCTACTACAGAATAATGGCTGCTACCCCTAGAATAAAGATTAATAAAAGCATTGATTTTGGACGGCTTTAGTTATGATCTGGCCAGGCCAGGCTACAAATCATGGAGGACGCTGATGTTGTGTCCTTTGTTGTAAACACATTTTTTTCTTCGTAGGATTCAGACATTTTTAGGCCAGATATCTTGAATATCCAAAATTTATATCATGATAGTCAAATATCTTTCAGCTGCTTGCTGCAAGTTTGTACTAAATTGAAAATTTCCCTACAATTTGCTAATTAATTGTGTTCAGTTGTATCTGTTCTGGTATTAATGCAGCTTTTAATTTGCTGGGGGGTCAAGACTAATCTTTGATTTCTTTGTAGTCAGCAGTTTAAATTCTTTTAGTGTATTACTTTTGGTTCTTGATAACTTTACATAAAATAATTGTATTACTACAGTGTCATGACAATTCTAAGACTTTATAATGTTATGGCTAGACATTTTCATACAAAAGTTTAAAAGAAGGAATGGTAAGTCAAAAACATAACTGTTTTCCAGGCAAAATCCTTTGAATGTTTCGTAATTTTGATAGAAACTTATGATGAACTTCATGTTCCTGACAGCGTCTGTTCTGCGAGAGATGGGCCATTCCTTTGTATATGATTTTTTTCTTTTTAAATGAAAACTGATAGGGAGTCGTTGTATGAAAACACTCATGTGTTGTTGGAGGCTTCATCATTAAGTTGAAAAATGATAGTGTCAAGTGATACTTGACCCTCACCTGTATTGGATCTCCAGTTGGCGTCCTAACTTCGTCTGAAAGTTCCATCATCTTTAAGGCCATGAGTGCTATTTGGAGCGCATGAGTCTCGCTCTCCTTGTGTAAGCCACCGGCTACACAGTACGCATCACCAATGGTCTCCACCTAAATACATTGAATGGTCGTTAAAATGATTTCTAACCTGTCCACTGAGACAGAAGAAAGGATTTAAAAGCTGATGGTGCTCCTGCCCAGAGTCAAGGGTTTCCTTATCAGAGCTACTACTCAGTGTTTGACCTGAAAGATTAAACTTTATTTAAAATGTCAAGACAAAAAACCAAAAAGACATTTGAAGTGGGTATTCATCAAAATGTCTTCACAATCTGACTTGCTCTCCGTCTTGTAGTAGAAGACACAACGGAGGAGTCATAAAACTTAAACTGTAAAAGTACTTGATCCCTCGTCATTTTTAAAAAGTCCCGAAGTGTTTTTTTTCTACATATTCTTTCGTACGTGTAAATCTGGACCGGAGAGCACTCAGCAGCTATGTGGCAGAGACAAAGTGAAACTATTTTTAGGCTCATACACGTGGAGTGGAAACAGGGTCCTGAAGGAACCTCTGACTTCCTAGCGTTTTACGAGATATTTGTCAAACAGGCTGCTCTCTCTGTTATGCTTCGGTGACACTTTGATTACATTATCCAACCTCCCTGTAGATTAGCAGCCTTTGGCAGATACTATGAGAGCTGGTCGAGCAATAGTCTCTGTCTTTTGAACTTGTGGGGAATAGTGATTTTGTTAAAGATGTTTAATATGTGAAGGCATGTGCAGATTATTTGACTATATAAACCTTGTGATACTACCTGATGTACTCAATTATTTAGTCGTCATAAGACAGACAAAGTGTCTGTTTGAATTAGGTTTCATATTCTTTTAAATTGTTAATACTTTGATATTTTCTTTTTTTTAGTTACCTGAGAAAAAATATAAATTAAAAGGCAGATGTGGGTGTTTTTATTGAGCCACAGGCAGAAACAGAGTTTCCGTATCATCAAGGACACTGACTTAAACATTTTTTAGGCAACATTTCAAAGTCTTTCAGAATATCCGTTGATAAAAAATGAATAATAAAATAAATAAAATTTTGGCTCAAACTTTTAAGTAATTGATTAATAGATCTATATCGATCTCTGCAATATATATATGTCATACCTCCTAGCATGACAACACAACTATAGAAGATCAAATTTACAGAAAAATGCGAATGCAAATTACAAATAAACCAATACAATTTTACAATTAGGTTTCAATGAGATTAACTTTCATTATAATTGTTAAAAACTAAGAATATTTCAGCAGGAAAAAACATTTACAATTTTCTCTTAAATTGTGTTTTTCATAAAAATTGTGATGTCAGATTTTACTTTGTACTGCATCATGTAATTTGCACTTTGCCAGGTAAGGTGCGTGCTAATAGCTTTAGCTTTAAAAAGGGGGTAAAGAATGTCTATTCAAATCAACTTAGGATGTCTACGGAGACAATTC
>OMLP01030241.1:55016-79293 GCA_900302685.1 Spondyliosoma cantharus
CCCCCCCCCCCCCCTCTAAAAAAAAAAAAAAAAGCCAGAGAGCACATACAATATTCATTGAAAAGTGCACGGGCAAATGATGGCAGGGAACCGTCGGTGAGCCAAAAGCCAATGAGAAACTGGGAGAAAAAAAAGAGCAGTAGGCCAATCCATGTGCAAGTGTGGCGCGGTGCGGCTGAACAACCTATCAGCGAGGAGACATTATTTCCAGGCGACTCCTCGCATGCGATGCACTTTTTTATTCAGAGCAGCCTATGGACTGGCTCCCATCACAAGACACTGGTCCCACCATTAACACAACGGTCATATTCCTCTTATATGTATGTAGGACTTCAGGTGTGTGTGTGTGTGAGGCTCAGTCGTGCGAAGTCTTTGTGTTAAAATGATTACAGAATACTTCTATTCAATTTCAAATGGTTTTACTTGAGTATTGACTTTATCTGTTTATGTCCGTGCCTCTCTCTGTCTATGTATTCCTACATTGCAACTTCCTGACTGTGTTTCTTTTACATAATACATGTAAATTGATGTGATGTCTGAGGTGTGATGTTTAATAAATAGCAATGTTCCACACCATTTTGTTCCTTTCTTACTCAGAAAAGCTCAAACAAGGAATCCACAAGGATCCTTCTGAGAGGGGACTGTGTAATCCCCTACCGGATCAACTCCTCCAGCCAGTCTTGCTTCTCTGTTCCAGAGTTTCTCAAAAGTGGTATAAAAGTTAAGTATAATAAAATTAAAAGAGTCAGAACATTGTGAATACAGTTCTATACCATAACATATCAAATGTATAAGACTAAGAAAAGCAATTATTCCTTTGCTGTAAAGTGACTACAAGAAATCCACAGGATGGATCGCCATGACGTAATGTATTACGTAATTTATTACGTATATGTAATTTTTATGTAAAAATAGCAGTCCTTTCTGTGATGGTCTGGTTTGCTGTTACAGGTCACTTATAATCACCAGAGGAATCACGAGACCGTTTCATAAACACTTAAAAGTTCCCCCTAGTCACTTTAAGAATGACTCAGCCGCGAACTCAGATTTATCAAAGCAAAGTCTTTTCACAGGCCTTTGGGAGAAAGCTACTCGGCCTACTGCACACATGACACATAGTATAGTATAGTATAGTATAGTATAGTATAGTATAAAGGCCTTTGTCTCCAGAGGGAGCTGTGCACTAATCTGATAGATTGCCTTGAGTGATGTCACTCGAGTCAATGCCAGTTTGGTCTGAAGACTACAAGATGACAAGATAAAATAAATCTTGAGGGTTTGGAGTCAGAAAGAAGTGAGCTTACCAGACCTTTAGACTACATTAGCTGCTTCAAGCTAACACATCTGCGTCTCCAATCAAACTGTTGGCGCTCCAGCTGCATTGTGGGTAATGTATAGGCACCTAGTAGTGACCAGGAACAAGAATGTGTGGAATTAAGAAAAATTTCTGATTCTGCTGCAATCGATTCGGATCCTTTTTTAATTTTCAAACTGTGTCCATCATGAGACTGACAGTAGAAGTTCAGTGGCAAATCATTAATGTCCCAGCTGTGCCTCATAACTCTGTGCTGCATGACTTGTGTGTTTCACATATGATACAGAACATATTTCACACTTTCAAAATGCTTTTATTAGCATTTTATTCAGATTAATATTTTGGTTGTTTACATTGTTCTCTGTTTATGTATTATAGCTTCATGCTGCGTGTGCAGAATGTGGTTGTTAACAGTATCTCAGCTTTTGTTTCATATCACACTTTGCTACATACACTGAATAGTGGATGATAACATGTTCTTGTAAGTCGCAGAAAACTCTCCGTGAGTTCATGAAGTGAACCATACTCGTTTTATTTAAGACTGTTCGGGAAATGGTTCAGTGATGATTATAGCTGCATGTTGAGTGATCATTTATAAAACTCATGTCAAAAATAGATTTTTATTGGCCGTGATGAGGCTGCAGCTCTGCTTGTTGGCCTTGTTTGGTCTGAAAAGAGCTTTTTTTTTATTTCTAACATAATAAATCCATCTCAGAGTTTAAATAATGAACAGCTTTGTCATATGGGGAT
Organism: Spondyliosoma cantharus; assembly: GCA_900302685.1. Taxonomy (NCBI): domain Eukaryota; kingdom Metazoa; phylum Chordata; class Actinopteri; order Spariformes; family Sparidae; genus Spondyliosoma; species Spondyliosoma cantharus. Next base: position 57,082 of record OMLP01030241.1, read on the forward strand.
TTTCTGGTTTCTTGCGGGATAGCTCTGAATGTGCACGCTGCTTAGATTGGCTATCTTTCAAGAACAAGGCACAGGATGTTGCTATTACATGTAAAAAACCAAAACGTTTATAGGTTAGAGTTTAAGGGGGGAATCCTTTTTATTTGGCTCCAGGGTGGTCACCGCCACCAGTGCAGTTCATTTAACTGTTGTGTTAGCTGAAGAAGTGGCCATTTTAAAATGTGCCAGTTATTTTTATCAGTGACACTTTTATGGCATTAAAATCTAAATAACAAACAATTTGATCAGCTGTAGGCAAACAGCCAAATCTGGCCCAACAAAACAAAAATATTTGGCCCCATGATTTTTATGTCTACTCTGTTTTTTTAAACATAACTTTACTTTAAATGAAGTCTGTTAATCCTTTCAGATAAATAGCAGACACAAGCTAGAATGACACTCAGTAGAGCACATACCTCTGCCAATGTCCAACAAACCCCTTCAAGTCTAATCCATATTTAAATATAAATATATTAAAACATAAATATTTAAAACCTGCTAGATCCAGATTTGTATTAGGATGATGATTAGTTTACTCACTCAAAGATACCAGCCATCTAAATACGCCTGTTTTGTTTAAAATCAGGATTCATCTTTTATTCCCTGAGAAAATACTCAAACTCAAAAACAGTGAGAAAGAATCCCTGGACCTGTCCTTTTGTCTGGGTCCAAATCAAAAGTTAATGGAGTCTATTCTTGGCTGAGACTCATCCTCCATCCAAGTTTCGAGGAAACCAATTTTTATGTAATCATGCTGAAAAACCAACGAACCAATACATGGGCACAGGTGAAAAACATGATCATAAACAAATCCTTTGTATATCAAAGTCTCCTTCATCAGACGTTGTTTTCTCCTAAGCTAACAGTGAGAACAGCAATGTTTTAATTCAACCATGACTCATTAAAATGACCGACTGTAACTCTGTTAGTCATAACTTACTAATGGAGGAAATAACATCGACCTTCAGGCACAATGCTTAAACAATTTTATAAATCAGTTCATTCTTCAATGAACTGCAACAAATAAACATAATGAAACCATGTTGGAAGACGACCATTCTGAATACAATCTCCTTAAGACACTTTAGAGGAGGGATTTAAGGGGAAGTTCATTGAGCTATCGCTCTAGGATCTCACAGTAACTCAACATGCTTTGATCTCATCTTCAGGAGACGAGAGAGCTGACTTTAAAACTTTAAACCTGTTGTATGCAAATTTAAGGGTTCTGTCAAACAATCCAAACTCACTGAGCTGCTAAAGGTTGTTTGACTTTTCTTGTTTTTGAGGGTAATTTAAAGAGGTCATCGTTTTACAAGCACATTTGCGTCAAAGAACAAGACGAAGAAGAATACCAGCATCTGAGTTTTTCATTTACTAATATGACAATGAAATACCGTAGTCACTTCATGATAACAATGTGAAAACAAAGTCAATCTTTTTCAAAAACACACAAGATTTCATGTTTCAGTGCTTTTCCTTTCAAGGGGCGAATACAAATGAATCACAGTGACGTCTTGAAGCAAATCTTTCTAGCTGTCCTCAGGTCTTAGAGAGCCATCTGCCACCACAGAGGTGACAGCTGTTGTTGCCGCCTCTCACCAGGACCCAGAGGAGATGGCATCAACTGCACTGGCATGAAGAAACCTCTTTGTCGTGATTATCTACAACACGGACCTTCTGTGCCAAGATGAGACAGTGAATTTAGTTTCAGGACAGAGGAGATGCTGTAGTGGTTGTCTAGGCTTTGTGTTGCTTCATGTTTAATTGTTGTATTTTCTCGGAGGTAAAGAGGAGAGCTGAAGGAGAGGACGATGGATTCTGAAGCATTCTTCCTGCAAAATGAGGGGCACTGAGTATCAGGACACAGAGGGAAAGCACTCAATGACCCTCCTCCTATACAGGCAATGGATGAAGATCTGCGTCAACACAACATCTGTATCAGCTTCCTGCTCACTAAATTGAGTTGAAGTTGACTGGACTAGCCCTTGAATTGTTGCTGGTAGAGGTCACTTCTGGTTGTCTGCGCTGGAAGTTTAAATGCCACAATGTGAAGAAGGAGGAGGCAGCTCTTGTCTGGGGCTGCAAGCAAACAAAAAGATGTCCTTGATGAAACATAAAAAGCAAACAGGAAGAGCAAAGGAAAAGAAAGTCTGACAGCTTCTCTGTTCTGTCATGAAAGAAGTAGTTTAAGTATAGCTCTTTAATTCAAGTTAAAGTAGCAATGCTTCTCTATGATCTAAAAATAGGCTGTTACAACTGAAAGTCCTGCATTTAAAAAGCTTACATAAGTGGAAGAGTATCAGGAGAAAAAATACAATTATTGAAAGTAAAGCCATCATCGTCAAAGCATCATGTATTATTATAAATGGTAACACTTTATGATAAAAGATGCACAATTTTGAGTAGTTACTAAGGAACAGATTATGAATGAATTAGTAACTAACTGATCGTTAACCATTAGTTAATGAGTAACTCCTAATCTGATTTCATAGAGTAGCTAATGATTAGTTAATCATAATAATCAAGAGAGGGAACAAGAGGGAAAGGAGACTTGTTCACTTTTTCACTGGAAGTTGGACCGTCTCCATCTGTGATCATGACAACAAAGCATATTTTAAGCCAAATCATGATGCTCTCCTAATACTTACCTAGTGGTTTTTGTGTCTAAACCTAAACAAAGCATAAGCACAGCGTTGTCACAAGGGAGAAACAGAAATGCAACCTAAACAAATGGTTGCAACATAAAGAAACATTGAGTTTTAAGTTGTCTGTGATTTTGCAGAAATATACTTGGCTAACCTTTATCTGGCTATTGAGTTGTTGTAAGATAATGATGAAGTAATGAGAACCCATTTAGTAAGAACTCAGTCTTATGTATTACTCAGTGCGTTTACATGACACTCGAGAAAACCAAATTATTGGGTTAGTCCGACTACGATCGGATTTTTAGGATGCATGTATACACCTTAGTCTGACTAAAATCGGACCAGATCAGATTTCTCATAGTCGGATTAAAACACCTAGATTATTCGATTGATAGTCGCATTACTCGTGCACGTATACCTTACATCAAATTTGATTCGGATTTTGCGTTCTGCGCAGACTTGAGATTTTTTTTCCCGGGGCTGTGAGCCGGAAGTAGAAGCAGACGGTGGCGGCGTCTTTCCTCCGAAATCACCGCAAGCAAGAGCGCCATTGTGCATCAAGTTTGTGTAATTATCATGTACATCACCTACAAAATGTACAAAGATGTAGCTTTGTTTGCTCTTCGTACGCCATCTTTCGCGAATGCCGCGGCAGAGTTTGTTGTTGCTGGTGACGTAAAGAGGTCAGCCGAAGGTGGCTCTATTACCACTAGTTGAAATGGGTACAGTGCCACCTATCGTACCGGAGTATGACGTGCTTCAGCCCAATAATTTGATTTTCTCACCGGCATTTATACTCGGACAGTTGCAGTTGTCCGATTGAGTAGCATAGTCGAACTATGGCTGTAATCCGACTAAACTGTGCATGTAAACGTAGTGTCTGACTGCATTGTTTTAGTCACTATAACGCCTTCAAACATCCTCACAAAGTTGAAGAGATCCCCATTAAGGATTTATTTTCATGCCACACTATGTCGGCCATTTATCTTATCACTTTCCCTTGTAGTAAATCTTAGGTTGGAAAGACTAGTAGAGCAGTGAAAATTCATACTGCTGATCACAGAAGCCCTATTAGATGCAAAAACATGAATTATTCATTGGCAGCGCATTTTGTTGAATTCAATCATGCCGTTTCCTCTCCAAGATATATTGGAATTGAGAAGAAACCACTTCTCCCAAGAGGAGGTAAATTGAATATTTTACATTCCAGGAGACCCTTGAATTTACTGTTTAAGGACTCCAGCACCTCATTGACTGAAAACAGATTATAACTTGATTTTTTTTTCTGTAATGGGTGTCTATCCATTTCCTCCACCATGAGTTTATGTTTTGTTTGCTGGTTGGTTTGTCAGCAGGATAATTCAAAAACTACTGAATGGATTTTCACAAAACTTGGATGGAGGATGGGTCCTGGCCCAGAATAGACCCCATTAACCTTTGTTGCAGATTCAGGAATTTTGTCTCACTTTCCTTAACCTTGTGCACTAGGGCTTTTTTTTTTTTTTTTTACATTTTTGTTTATTTGTCAGGAAATAATTCATGAATGTTGATGAAAAAATGTGTATTTAGGTAGCTGGCACCAATGAGTGTGTACAATTTGATATGGATCATAATAAAAATGTAGTATTCTTCCACAACACAATGGAGTTTATAATTACATCTGCACTTTATTTTTTGTCCTAGTGGTTGGCCGTTACAATTCTGGTGATCTTTAATTATGGTTAAGCAGTTATAGGTGTTTTAAAATAGAGTGATTCTGGGCTATTGAGTTTCGTGTTGGATTTGGTTTGATTGAATTAAAAGGGGTATGTTGGGCCTTGAGGGAGGTATGCACTTTACTTAGTGCCATTCTGGTTGAATATGTAGACAAAGGTTCTGATGATATTCAATTGAAGCTGATATTCAACATGTTCTGCGCATCTATTATAAACCTTTCAGTGAGGCAGTTCCAGTCAAGTAACTGAATGAATACACCATAACTCATGTATTTAACATTTTTGAAGCTATTCGAATCTGTGCATGTGGTAAGAAGTAGTGTTGATTGTCTGATCCTAATCACACATGTCATTAGGGTGTGGTCTATAAAATATCAGTGCCTGCGACTGAGACTGATTGTTGATGTTGAAGAAGGCCTGGGAGCCGAAATCTCACCCGATGCAAAATGTAGCCAGAGTGTGCAGGACTTTTTTTTGTTTTGTTTCGAGACCACTTCCAGTTTTCAGCACCTCACTGCAGTCGTTAGTGTTACTTTCCTATTAAAAAAGCGTTGGGGGATTATGGCATTTTAAAGCTGCTGATGTTGGAGTTTATATTGCAAAAGTTATTCCAATCAGTGAAGACACCAGATGTCCATTATTACTCAGTAAATCAATGAAAGAGTCTCAGGGCACTTCAGTAGATTGGATGCTCTCTGCAGCTACCATGGGGCAGATTGAAGCTGAACAAAGGCTCTGTTCTGTTAGCGAAGACAAAGTAGTGCATTAATTAGCCCACACTCCAACTGGAAATCCTGCTGATTAAAAGGCAAATCAACTACTTTAATTCAGAATTTCCTCTAAAGAGACATGAAAGCAGATGTCCTGATTAAGAAATTACTGACCAATTACACAATCAAATTTAAAAATACACATCTCATCAGCATGAAGCACAAAATGGGCTGCAGTGTAAAGGAATATGGGCTCCAGTGTAAAGGAATATGGGAATGCATTCTATCCCACCGGAGCAAAGGAAGCAATGAAAAAATCAAAAGCATGCAGAACACTCCGACATGATCGTCCCGTTATCTCAAGCAGCAATCAATTGGTCTATGAACGGTTTTCTTTTTTTACATTCTAAAGCTTTTTTTTAAATTTGGTTATATCCCTGATGTACTGTGCAGGCACCTAATATTATAGATATCAAGTAACTTGAATAACTTTAATTCGACCGTTGTGATTGAAGGCACTGGATGCTTAGGGTCTTTCTATTTCGTGCAATTTAAATCAAGAACTACTGGTAAATGATGCAAAGGAATTCAAGATGCGACGCAATAACAGCAGTTACAGAGGAATTCCTTTGATAGCTTTAAATGCAAAAGCGGCAGGTCAGCCCTTTTTAAGCCACTTTGAACTCAATTTGTAAAGAAACAAAGAAAAATTTGTTTGGCTTCACACTGAGGGACTGACAACACAACTGATAAATGGAACCAGCTTGATATGAACTTGCACTAAATCAAATCAACACAATAATCCAATGAATAGCAAAATAGGCTCAATCATTTGTGTGTCTTAAGAGTGAGGCCTGGCAAAGAAACATGCAAATTGAGTGTGTCCAATAAACGGTTTAACATTACACATGGCTTTCCACAAGGATATGGAGTAGCCAGCCAGAGGATAGAGAGTGTGTGGGGACGGAGCTGACACAAACATAAGCACATTTTTTTTATCATGAAATTGAAGCGGAGGCTAGTAGCTGTAAAGTGACACCCACTGGAGAGCAGTATTGTCATGTCTGTCGTTTGAACGTTTCACAACAGTTCAAAACAGGAAACAGAGATGATGAAAAGCAAAGAATTAGGTTACTTTCAAGGAAGTAATAGCAAAGTCCCAACAGTATTCAGTAACAACTTTACAATTTCAACGATTTCCTGTAGTTTTAAGACAGAGCAGCTCGACAGAAGGAATGATCTGTGTGAGGATCAATTTCATAAGTACAGATAAGCAGCTGACATTGAAAAACAAAGATAAGTTGTGTTGTCTCTCCCACGGAGCTTCACAATAGCGATTCAAACGATGACCCTGCACGTAATTGGTCTAAATCAATGGGTGCAGCTGCATCATGACGCGGACGGGAAGTCCGAACAGCAGTATCAGGCTGCACTTTGGAATGTCAAAAGTTCTTTGACAGCAAACAGGCGAAGACCTGCCTGTGTGAATGAACAGGCTGCACAATGTGTACAGTGCAGAATAAAAGGGAAAGTGTAGCCTGGCAGGCAAGTATTTGACCTCATTATCAGGTGGACTAGGCCAGGTTATTGTGGCATTGTGATAAAGCATATGGTTTACTGTGAATTCAATTCTCAAATGTAGTCTTGATGAAAGAAAAGGACAATAAGCCACTACTAGTTGCTTTTTTCACCAACTTACTTCTATTGAAGATCATTGATCATTAATGAACTCTTCCACAGAAACCCTGTCCTTGCAGTTTGACCGTGACTCCTGGTTCCAGCAGGATGACTTAGCAGCAGTGATTGCAGTACTCCTGTAAGATATACAAACAGATGAGTACATAAAATAAGCAGACACAAAGTCAACTTCTTTCTTAGTGCTGGACATTTTTGAAACTCTCAAAACATGCTGAGCAAGCTTAGTTTATCAGAGAAGGTTTTAGTGGGTGCCATTTTCTTATGTTCTAGATACCTTTTCCATGACAGTCATCATCAATGATCAACAAGTTCGATCGTTACCTCACACGCAAACTAATGAAGAAATTCTGCTTTGAAATTTTACAGTGGACACCCCTCTGCCTGATCAGCTTTGGTTTAGTCCAACTGGTTTGACAAGTCTTGGCCTAATGTACACAGAGCACATATGCTTAACAACTGCAGGCAGGGCTACATGTCTGTAGCCTACTGTACACCATCTCAAAAGGTCCATTTAAAAGACTTATTTCCACTACTCTAGTATTACTGCTACATATCATACTCCGGTTGTCAATTGGAATAATCAGGGTAGATGATTCAGAGCACAAAGTCAGTACAATGACCATCAATTAAAATATCTTTTAAATAACAAAAAAGACACTTTTGTTAAAATGCAATTCTATCCGTAATATGACATAATTGAGGAAACTCTTCCTGGTGAAATACAAATGTTTACTTTGCAGTAATTTTTCCACCCTGAGACCAGGTTTAAAAAAAAGTGCATTTACAGGATCCATGCGGACAATCAGCCAAAATGATGCAAAACACGTGCGTTTACACAAAAGAGCGTTTCCTTGTGGACGGCCTCTCAGGCCTTGTCCACACGTACCAAAACGATCTTTTTTTGCTGTCTTCCGCGGCATCGTTTCAAGAATATTTGCATCCAAACGGATCCACTGAAAACGACTCAAAGCGCTGTAGTTCATATTCCAGGCCTATAGGTGCCGCTTGACATTCATCAAAAACGGAGAAGAGACAGAGCATGCGCATAAAGCTTGTGCTCTGTATACAAACAAGACAGTAGAAGGAGAAACCGAACAGCACAAGAAGAAGAAAATGGCTAGTGCAAGGAAACCAGAATTGTTTGTGTGGACCGATAATGAGGTCAAACTGCTGCTGCAACTCACACTCGACTACAAGGCGAGTAAGTTGCAAGAGACACGAACACAAGCAGTAGTCCGCCGTTGTTGTTGTTGTTATGAGATGTCTTGGGCTCAGAGGGTCGAAGGCTAGAGGTCGAGGGGTGGGGCGATGGCGTCATTGTTTTGGAAAGTATGCGGATTTGCTGTCCACACGGGAATGCAAGGGCTGCATTTTCTGATTTTTCCACCCTGAGACCAGGTTTCAAAAAAGTGCGTTTACAGGCGCTGCGTTTACAGGATCCATGTGGACGATCGGCCAATACGATGCAATACATGTGCGTTTACACTAAAGAGCGTTTCCGTATTGATGGGCCTCAGATGTACCTGAATGCCAAGATCAAAGAGGCTAAGGACGGCTACAGAAGGAAGCTGGAGAGGAAACTCCAGTAGAATAACACAAGGGAGGTCTGGAGTGATATGAGGACCATCACCGGTTTCAGACAAACTAGCAGTGGAGCTGATGGTAGTGTGGCTAGGGCCAATGAGTTAAATCTGTTCTCCAATAGGTTTGACACTGCAGCCCCGGCCCCTGCTGGCTCTCCTGTTGACTGTCTCCAGCCACCACCACTTCTGACCCCCCCCTTCCTCCTCCTGATGGCACCTCATCTCATCCAACTTGATGAGCCCTTCGCACCCATCCCCCATTCCTCACACCTCCTCTGGCTCCCATGCTACCTGCCATCCTCTCACTATGGACTCTAACTCTCCCCCTCCTCAATCTGCACTGTTTACACCCCTTCATGTTAGGAGACAGCTGAGCAAACTCCCTGCCGGTAAGGCTGCAGGCCCTGACAGTGTCAGCCCATGGGTTCTCAGAGCCTGCGCCAAACAGCTCTGTGGAGTGCTTCATCGTGCCTTCAACATGAGCCTGAGCCTTCAGAGGGTCCCTGTGATATGGAAGATGTCCTGCCTCGTTCCAGTGCCAAAGACGCCGCAGCCCAATGGTTTCTCGGACTACCGACTGGTGCCACTGACGTCACATATCATGAAGACCCTGGAGAGACTAGTCCTGGATCAGCTCAGGCCTATGGTCAGGCCACACCTGGATCCCCTCCAGTTCGCCTACCAGCCCCGGATTGGAGTTGAGGATGCCATCATCTACCTGCTCTACCATGTCTACGCCCGCCTGGACAAGCTGGGGAGAACTATGAGGGTCACGTTCTTTGACTTCTCCAGTGCTTTCAATACCATCAGGCCTGCTCTACTGGGTGACAAGTTGACGGCGATGCTAGTGGATCCCCCCGTGTCCTGGATTGTGGATTACCTCACTGGCTGACTACAGTACATGCGTGGAGAACCAGGACAACAGTGACCCCAGTTTCCATCCTGGGGCATAACTTGGACATTGTTGAACACTACAAATATCTGGGGGTGCTCATCGACAATGAACTGGACTGGACTAAGAACACTGAACTCCTCTACAAGAAGGGACAGAGCCACCTCTATTTTCTGAGCTGAGGATGCTTTGTGAGTCTGTGGTGGCCAGTGCTATTCTGTTTGCTGTTGTGTGCTGGGGCAGCAGACTGAGGCCCCGTCCAGACAAAAATGCTGTTTAGTGAAAACGCACTTTTATTGCATCGTTTTGCCTGACCATCTACACGGATCCTGGAAACGCAGTGCCTGAAAATGCACTTTTTTGAAAACGGGTCTCAGGGTGGAGAAATCCAAAAACGCAGCCCTCCCGTTGAATCCGCATACATTCCGAAACGATGACGTCATCGGCCCACCACGCGACGTCTCATAACAACAACAACAATGGCGGATCTGCTTGTGTTCGTGTTTCTTGCAACTTACTCTCCTTGTAGTCGAGTGTGAGTTACATTATTGGTCCACACAAACGATCCTGTTTTCATTGAACTAGCCATTGTCATTCTCTTCTTGTTGTGTTCGGTTTCACGGGCTGCTGTCTGTTTGTATACAGAGCGCAAGCTTAATGAGCATGCTCCGTCTCTTCTTCTCCGCCTTTGGTGAATTTGGTAAATTTCAAGCACCCCCTATATGCCTGGAATATGAACTACAGCGTTTTCAGTGGAGCAAATATTCTGAAAACGATGCCGAGGAAGATGGAAAAAAAAAAGATTGTTTTGCTACGTGTGGACGGGGCCTGAGAGTAGCACATGCCAACAGACTCAACAAGCTGATCAGGAAGGCCAGTGACATTGTGGGGGTGGGGCTGGACACTTTGACAGCAGTGTCAGACAGGAGGATGCTGTCGAAGGTGCGGGCGATACTGCAGTATGGCTCTCACCCTCTCCACAACGCTTTGGTCAAACAGAGGAGCACCTTTAGCGAGAGACTGATTGCTCCTAAATGCACCACTGAGCGCCACAGGAAGTCATTCTTGCCTGTGGCCATCAAACTTTACAACTCCTCCCTCTGTTGATCTGACTTTTTTTTAACAAAAAAAAAAAGACAAATCAAAACTGTAATTTAACCATTTCACTGTATAGTGTATATATTATCTCACTGTATATATTTCCAGACTGTCTACTTTATTATTTAACATTTTATTTTATTGTCTACATTATGTTATTTTATTTTACCTTAATATTGCATTCTTTATCTTTATCTCTTGTTTCCATTCATGCTGTATTTCTATTTCTACTTTGCACGGAGCACCTGTAACAAAAACAATTTCCCCCCGGGGATCAATGAAGTATTCTGATATTGTTTCTGATTCCCAATATAAAAAAAAAACACATGTAGAGGTTAAAGTAAAGTGTAACAGAAATAAATGCTAGACTTACTGCAAGCTTAACACAATTACTGCCATTTTAATTATTATGTCTGGAGACCTATGGATTAAATCACTAATAAAAAAAATATCCATTAATTCTGAGCTAATAACATAAGTTGTCCTATTAACTTAATTTTCTTACCATTTCATGAAGGCTTAATCTATTATTAACTGTTTTCAGCTTGCCTCTACAGAAAGAGAAGTTGATACGCATTTGAACTCACAAATAATTCACTAGATAAAGTCCAACACCGCTGCAACCCAAGTCTGTTCTCAAATATCCTCCCGGTGAACTGGTCCAGCAGGAGCTCCAGCTGGCAGCAAAGCAAAGACAGAGGTGAGTTAATGTGCACCGCTGCTGTTTTGTGAGCATACTACAAGCCAGTAAACTGAAGCAGCTGAGCCAGTAGACTCAGTCCTGGCATTGTAATGCTGAAGGCTTCAGGACACTACATGAACACGCACAAACGCGTGCAAAGTCAAACAGGTTCACACCCAGTCTTGTCTGTCATTATTTTACAGAGCATCCAAAGGTTGAGGAGGAGATGGGCTGGCCTTTGAGTTACCTTATGTCCGGTTTCAGGTTACTGTCTTGTATTCAAGTTTGTTTATTAGGATAAAACCCCTTGAGATGTACCATCTCGTTTTCGAGGGGGTCCCAACATGTATCACAATAACTAAATAATGGAGGCGTGACAAAAAATAAATAAATAAATAAAAATAGAAATAATAATAATAAAAAAAAAACACAACTATCAATATGACAAGGACACACAAAGTTGTCTTAGTAAACCAAGCCCACATGCACTATCTGAACAACATCAAGCAATGTGTTCAATTTTAAGAACAGTAGGCAAAATGGCAGCCAGATTTTCAGGTTTTGAAACAGGATCTAACAACACTACTTTCACATGAGTACCAGTGTATGCCTTTGTGCATTTTTTTAACACTTACTAAATGACCAAGGAGAGCTAAACACTGACATCTCAGTAGGAATTCTTCAACAATGTCAATACAATGCAATACTTCAAATATACAAGTATGACAACAATAATCAGAGAACACTAAATCAAACTGATATTGAACAAAAGGCTGACAACTGTGTAGTAATTGGTAGTCAATGTCTTCTTACTAGTGCTGTGCGGTATACCGGTTCACACCGAATACCGGTGTATATTTTCGTTATGATATGAATTTTTAAGAGACCGCCATACCGGTGTATTTGATTACACAACGTTCGGAACGCTGCGCTGTTTCAGACCGGACCCTTTTCAATGTTGCGCTTCTAAAAAGGCATGGTGCGACTGTGAGGCGTAGTGAGGGTAAACAGTAGTGCTCTGGTGTTACGTCATGGTGACGATGGATAGGATAGACATTGCAGATCATGACTTCATCCGTCGACATCAAGATGAGCAACTGGAAAGCAGCTGAGATCCAGGAGATGCTAGCGTCTCCTGGATCTCTGTAGCTGACAGCTGACTTGCTACTTTCAAATTAAAAGCCCCCCGTAAGAACCCAGTTCTAAACTTCAATGGGGTGAAATGTAAAGCTCTTATTTTGAAGACAAATTTGACCTGCTTCCTGTTAGCTGTCTGTCGCTTGAGGTAGCTAACGCACGGGACGAGGCGCTCCGCCGCACACTTCCTTTAACATCGCCGTATGTTTGACTGAGGAGGCGAGAATATGGGCCACGGGTCTATAATTAAGTAAATCTATCAAGTGTCGCCACATTTCTTCCGATGCATATGTTGTACGTCACTGTTCACGGCCAACTTCGTGCTTCACGTCACATGTTTACGCCTACCCCAGTGGCTTTTTGGGAATGAAGGAATGAGAAACTGGTTGAGAGAGGAAAATTACACCTCCCTTATAGATAGACAGAGTGCCGCCTTTTCTATCTAAAAGGGGCTAGTAATTCCTCTCAACCAGTAGAAAATACTATGAACACCTGAAAAGAAAAAGAAATACCGGCATATACCATGAAACCGTAAGAATTTTGAAAAATACCGTGATATACATTCATGGTCATACCGCCCAGCACTATCGACTGATATGAAACACTTATATCGTGATACATTTTTCAACCATATTGGCTAGCCCCACTATACGCACAGTTGAAAAACGGGGCTTCAAGAAGCTAATGACTGTCACGGATGCTAAGTAGACTCTGCCAATTATCAGTCCCTCAGCTGTATGCAGAGTGGAGAGTAAAGGTAGAGGAGCAGGTCAGAGATGTCAAGCACTTTGCAACCACCGCTGATATGTAATCTGGTCGCACGTCCGAACCACATCAGGTCATACAGAAGAGGAGGCTAATGAAGCTGAACTGAACAACTACCTGCAAGCTCAAGAATGTGCAATAATCACAGAATACAATAGCATAATCATCCTCAACATTTCATTTTTAATTTAACTTTGTTTTCAATGTTCCATTCAGTACACTACCTCTAAAATGTTTGAGGTTTTTCAGTGTTTAACATAAAGCCATTTGGTTGGTTGGTTCTGTAGAATGTTTGTCATCTATTCATTCTGACAATAAATAATTGTATTTTATAAACCATAATTAACCTTCTGGTTTGTTTTGGGTTCTGTCCTAAGGAGAATACTCTTAAAATTGTAAATTCAACATTATCATTATTATTGTTAAATATATATCGTGATAATTATCGACATCGATCAATATAACATATCATGATAACACTTTTGGCCATATCGCCCAGCCCTAAACGCAACGCAAAAGAAATCATTGTTAACGTTACGTTACTTAATAATGTGGCGTTCTCCTTTCCAAAAAATCCCATTCAATGAACTATCCATCCCTTCATGACATTAAATAACACATTTTAGGATCCTCTTTAAACCAGGAAAATGCACAAACATAAATGGGTTGTAAAGAAAAATTGCCCACACGCTTGTAGAGACAACTGAGAGAGACGGTGAAGTTCTTATTTTTTACATATCGTTAAAATTCACTCACATATGGCCAATAAAAATAGAGACCAATATATTTTACTTGCTACAAATTGATACAGAAAGCCCCTTTACATACATTGTGATATCATTTATTGGCCATGTCCTCCATCCCTACACAAAGTGCTACATTTAAAAGACTTTCATTCACTATTTCATATTGATATCAGTCATGCAAGAACCAAGACAGTCAAAATCAGAGAAGATGGTATGTCATCAGTATCTTATACCTCAGATTTCCTCTTCAAGATAAAATTTCAACTGCTTTTTGTTTTTTGCTAATTCATCAGCGTAATTCTTTAAAAAATGCTTTAAAAATCAAATCATTATTAACTAAGCCATTGCTTACAGGGGTGTTCACTCTCATAAATCCGAGCAGCCATAGACATATTTGCACATCACCAGTGTCGACTGGTATCATGCTAACTGGATAGCTTGCTGCCAGCTGCGTGTCATCAAAATAAAAATGCACCTGATCTAAGACTGCAAAAGCTCACAACATCCTCTGTCAGTGTTTATTCACACACATTTAAAACCAATCCAGGACACTTATACTCACTGTTACAATATTAGCAATCCAGATGTAAAGAGACCATATTTATATAGGTTTTACTCAGTTTTAATGTAACCAAAGTGCTGTTTAATGTTAAAAGTTTGTGTGAAACTGACATGCTCAATAGATATGAATCTTGTAAAAAATAAAATAACTGTCTCTACCTCTGGTTGCACTGTAATGGTAATTCATACATTTTACACAATCCTGTTTGTTCACTGCGAGTTCCCAATTAGCTCATTAAGAACTCCTAGTTCATCGGATAAAGCTCTGCAGAGCTGAGCCGAGTACAATCAGCCACTGGACCAAATCCATTCTGCAGACTTGGCAATCACTAAATGAAGAGCCAAGTTGGAGTCTGTTCTGGAGTGAGCTGCATGGATTTCAATGAGCTACTGTCAACAGTTAGCTGACAATGGGGCACACACATCTGATTATGTAAGTCTCATCAAGACCCACAATATTCAAATGCTCAAACAACAAACCATCTCTGTCTTCTACTTATGTCGATTTAGCTAGCAACTATAGTTTATTTTACCAAATCAGCAAATTGAATCAAGGAAATCAAGACTTTGGCTGAAGTGAATATTACCTCTCGACACCAGTTGGACATGGGCCAAAGACGGTGTTATTGTGGACAGGATTACAGTCAGGAGACGGAGAAGGTGTCCACTTCGCACCATTTAAATCCACTAAAAATGAGTGCCAATCCCGCAACATCAATCTGTCTCATTCCAAATGTCTGTCAACCTTTAAGTGTACAGACTGATATGAAATTTACCAACAACTCTTCTGCCCATAAACGTGTAATCCCTGTCAGATTCAACAATCCGCATCTATCTGTATACAAAGCACAATAACACGACTGACCTGATTACAATGTTGCCTATCTAGAACAAATACAATACGTTGCAGCTCCCTTTTGTCGTCCCTCTTACTCAGAGTCTGTGTTGTCCTACAGGGCGTATTACTGCTTTCAGTCAGTACTAAAAGCTCTGGGTGCTTGTTGGAACAAGTAGACGGGCCTGTAAATGGAATGCAGTGGAATGCTTCACTGAGAAGCCAAAAAGTTTACACCTGAAGCCTCTCTGCGGCACCCACAATGTGACATAATGCCACAGCTGCCACTTAAATGTCTGAGGTCTCAGTGTCGAATCAAATGCGAATGAAGTCAAAAGAAAAATTGAAAACAATAAAACAAATGCATGCATGTAAAAATGTATTTTCACCCATTTAGCATAGCCTCAGCTAAAGTTATATAAGCAAGCTAATTTTTGACAGGTAGCTACAGGTAGCGGATAAAAAGAGACTAACAAGGTAAAGTTAGACGTCACGTACTACAGTTTAAATAGCATGTTAGACTGTGTTTCCGTCTCCCTGTTAACTTCTTTCTAATGACCAACCAAAACTATGGTTGTGAGCTAAAGACAGAAACGTATTACAAAGTGCACTGACATAATGCTAATCCTTGGCTGCTACTAGCTAAAGTAAGTAAGAGCCAGCAACAGGTGGCTACTGTCCCTGTACTGTAGCATTAGCTTTGTTAGCTCGTTATACGAGCTCAAAGAAGATAAATATATAATGGCGCACAAAAGCTACTCACCGTTTCTAGTAAGCTGTTACTTGTGTGAAAATGTACCCACAAGTCGGCAGATGTGTTTATCCTGTATCTCGTTGACTCCTGATTACTTTTGACACTTGTCGCGGCTGTCCATCACAGGGAGAAAGCAAGGCGGAACTAGCTTCACTAACTACCTTTTGACCCAAATAAAGTCACACAAGTAACTTTTCCAGACCGGGCGAAACGAGTAAAGCGTACACACATCGCCTGAACGTTGCACTAAATGTCAGGAGAGCCGTTAAACGGTGCACTCAAAACTTCTTTGTGAACACTTTGCTGTCAAAAGGTGTCTCACGTTAACACGGTAGGAAGATTAAATTCAGTTGCGCATGCGCACATCTTCGCAGGGTAGCTGTTTGCTCTGCTCCCCCACCTGGAGAAAAGGCCGCAGGGACCACGTGACCAGCTGAGCTCTCTGAAGGCTGGAGCTGGTCGCATTTCTTGTTTAGGTTTTGAGAAGATTGTGACCATATATAGATATCCTGTTTTATAACTATTTGAAATAATAATTTCAAAAGAACGATATTTTGTTAAATATGCAACATTTCTAGGTTAGGTTATAAGATTAAACAAAGAGATTTTGTAGGATTACTATTATCAACATCTATATATTTATAATTCTTATTTTTGAAAATCTGGAATCTATCTAGCTATCTCTGAAAGACATCTTGAAATGTGGAGGCTATATTTGTTGAATTTGGTGTAATACAATTTCAGAAAAAAATCTGCAACTGTTGGATCCATCATAATTGCAATTGATTGAAGCAAATCCTCAGGGGACAGTGACAGAATTAAGGGATATGTGCAGATGTAGGCTATTAGGAATATCAATGTAACCCATCCTCTGTGGGTGGAGATTTGGACTGAAACGTGAATAGCATTAAAATAGTGAGGTTTAAAGTTAATGAAGTAGGATCAGTTCCTTTTAGTATTGCGCAGTGAATATATCCAGTAAAACATGTGCTGGATAGGTTGAGATCAGCTTTTAAACATTCTTGTGTTTTCAGTGCAGTCCATTTTTTCTTCCACTGTACTTACCCATCTAAAAGGTGACTTGGGAAGCATAACATCATGAAGATACTTTACTTTTACAAACATTGGTATGCACAAAGATTTTGTCTTTTTTGTACATTTGTTTTGTTGAATTCACTACTATGTTCATGATGAGTTGCATTCAGCTGAAATTTTTCTACGTCACCTTTGCTCTCTTTGAAACAGGAGTAGTCATGGAGGTCTTTTCTGTTGAAGATAGAGCAACCAAAAGTTTGAATACTGTGATCTCTTCTGGTCATTTGTTGAACTACATGGCATGAGCACTGTGCATTTTTTTGTGGACCCCGCAGCACAGATCTGAGGCACAAATTGGCCTGCCATCTACTGGCACAATGTGGACACAAAGTTGCTCCACAAGTCTGCAATCAGAAACTCAACACAATGGGAAACATAAAAACATCACACAGGAATCACAACAATATTTTAAGTGGACAACCAGTATCAAATATTTAAGATGCATAATAAGTCACAATAAGCAACAGATATATAAAGAAAATGTCATTCCATTGCTCAGTAATATGAAATCAGACTTGAATAAATGGATGAATCTTCCAATAAACTTTATGGGAAGAATCAATTTATTTAAAATGACATTCAATGACATTTAAAATTCTTATTCCTATCTTCAACAGTCCCAATGACTCCCCCTAAGATATTTTTAATAAAGCATATTCTATTATTACAGAATTTATATGGGGGAAGAAAAATCGTAGAATTTAAAGGAAAGCTCTACATCTTCCAAAGTTGGAAGGAGGATTTTACCTTCCGGACATAGAACTATATTATCTTGCTTCTCAAGCATTTTACTTACACCATATAGTCAAAAACACAATAGAAGTGCAGTGGGTCCAAGTGGAAAATGCACAACTTTATCCTCAGAAATTTTTGTCGTATGTATTTTCAAAGGATAAAAACAGCTCTGTTAACTTTGTATCAAGAACTTTAGCAACAACATGGAGAAAAATGAAAGGTATTTTGAGTTAGCCAATGTACGCCCCCAAAAATACTACCTTATTGAACAATCCTTGGATATCTCTTCAAAATTCACCATTAAGCTGGTCTACATGGAGAGATAGCGGTATAGAAACTATGAATGATTTAATGCACGGAAACTGTTTTAAATGTGGAACTTCAGATTCATTAATCCACGCATTTTGGGACTGGAGCAAAATTCAGAAGATCTGGGTTAATATAGACAATTGGCTATCAGACATACTGTATTTAAAGTCAGATTTAACTTCAATCCATCAGTTTGCATACTCCAAGACATGTCGCAGGACACAGTGAGGTACCCACTGAGTTGGATTATTCTTTATTCATCAATCGTTTTAAAGAAACTGATCCTTAAACATTGGAAATCCACACTCCCTCCCACATTACTACACTGGAAAAGAGAAATGTGTTATTATTTGAACATGGAAAAGAATAAATCAACTTAATTTGAAATCATATGTGTGGAAATATTACAGGCACTGAGGATATTTTGGGGGTTGACATGATTTTTATTTATTTAGTCTTTTAATTTTTATTAGTTAATGAATTTATTGATTTTTTTTTCTCTTGAGATGTGGGTGTTCCATAAAAGGAATGATATTTGGCTGTATACCTGTATTGAAGGTTTAGATGACGACACTGATATTGAACCCGTGTGTTGTGGTGTGTTTTTGTTTTGTTTTGTTCTATTTTATTTTTGGCTTGGCCTTTATTGTCTTGTTTTGTTCTGTCATCAAGACTGTGGTTGTTTGTCTTGACTTGTATGTATTGAATCTAAATAAAATCGTATATAAGAGAAAAAAGAATCTCAAAACAAGAATCATCTGAACAAAATCAGTTATATAATTGCAGGACTGATTATAACCATTTTTCATATATTTTATGCAGACACTCCTCTAAATGTTTGCAGCAATACAAGAACAAGGCATCGATGCCAGAGCTGATACTGAAGTTGTTCAATTCATGTAACTCTGATAAAATTTATGTGCCCCTTTGTTTGCCTGGCATTAGGAAGTAAACACACCATGCATGCAGCGCTGCCTGCTGTGAGAATAGCTGCTCCAGCCATTCCCAGTCTGGAGTTGTTGTTTCTGTGGAAGATTTCTCTCCATGAGTGGAATTGTTAGGTACCAAGGAAAAGTTACACAAAAGCAAGCCTGCCAGTGACCTTTTGGTGGACCCAGTCTAGTCTTAGTGCCCCAGACAGGGTTTCCACCCTATAACTGTATTTAATTATAGTCCCCTTTTATGACCTGATCCTACAGTGTTTGTGTTGGGTCACTGGTCGAGGACTGTTTATGACATTGGGACAGATCTCTTATTGTTGAAGTGCTGGGATATTGCTATGTACGGGAAGAGGAGGTGGTAGAGTTTTAGCTCTTGACAACAATGTATTAAAAGCATTTATAGAGCTATTGTGTTACTTACATGCATTTATATTGACGGCAAATGCAATAAACTTATCATGCCGAAGCAATGCATTATAAATCTGATATCAAATGTGCACATGTTTCCAAAAGCACTGATTTTAAGATGCTGCTAATCACTTAAAAAGCATTTGGTATTCTGGATGTACAGAGTGGACCTTCAAATCACACATTAAGTGTTCTCTTTTGGTTTCAACTTGCTTAAAAGTTTGACCAAGCTCCATTAAGACTCTGAGCCCATTCAATTATACTTGTCACTTCTGTTTCTTTTTTTCGATATGTCTTCTAAAAGCCTGTCTGTATAACCCTTTCAATTGATTCTTCTTGCTTCGTCCTGTGGTTTTCTAAAAATGTGTGATGGTGTGACTGCTTTTTATTAGGTGCCCTTATTCAGCAGTTTTATGACGCTATGCATGGCACTACATATGAGTTTTCTTGTTTGTTACTGACAAAAAAACAACAGATAAAATTACAATAAATCTGCAAGCCTTCATATTTACATATGTATATATCTAGACACAGCTGGTAGATGAAAATATATCAAATTCACATATCTTACAAAATGTTCCACTTTAAATGTACACTCATCGACTTTAATCATCCTGATACTACTTGTAGTGGGGTAGACTCCCCTTAGTAAAGAGCAAGGGTAGTGCTGGTGAATGCAGTCCTTGGCCCAGCTCCTCCCCCAACAAATTCACTCATCAGTGCCAAGTCTTAACCATTTAGTTTGCATTCTGCAATTCTTTTGCCCTTTTGTCTTTAGTTTTGTGTTTTTAAACCAGCTGGGTTACCCTACTTTACTTTGTTGTTTGCTACCTTGGTTATTTGATTACTTATTTATTTTGACCATTAGTTGTTCTAAGCAGAGTGCCATATTGTTGGGAGGCTAGGCACTCGTGGTGAAGTCCCTTCACTTTTTGTATGCAAGTAAACACACAGGTATACACCATCGACTGCACCATTTCCTGTGAGGTCTGTTGTACTGCACTGAAGGTGAGTAGTGGTAGCACCCCTAGACGTGGCCTCTGTGTAGTCTGCCGCTCCACATATGGCCTCAGCTTAGTTATCCTTTTTGTTGTGGTTGGGCTGAATATTTGTAATAAAGTACTTTTAATCACTTAACTGATTTTAAGAATTTTTGTCATTTGCTCATTAACCTTTTCTTTTTCCCTCAGCAGTTCCAACTCCTGTCTGTTTATATTGATTATTGTTTAAAATAAAACCTTTAATTTACTTTAATACTCACATCTCTGCCTGTGTGTCCTCTTCCATTTCCAAACCAATCTGCGAGGTTCAAAGATTTCCTGTGGTAGAAAGTCCCCAGGTAGGGTTGTTTGGCTTCCCCCTGAATTTTCCCCCCTTAGTGCCCATCACCGCAATCGAATAGTAAAGCACTTGATAGATAGTGAATTTTTAATGAGTAATTCTTCACTGACTGCGATTTCTAGATTATATAACACAAAAAAGTAAGGAAATTTGGGTTTGGTAGATTATTCTTTGTTGTAACAATGCGCCATGGCAATAAATCTTATACCGTTGGAAAGCCTGTGTATTTCCTTTTTAAATGGTGCCACATTCTTAAGGAACATGTGGGATGAGCAGCAGAGCTGAGTATGTTGGTAGCATCCATGAAAGATTTGCCAAATCTTCTCTGCCAATCAGCTTATTCTGCTGTTGAGGAATTTGAATGTGTCTGTTTTAGAGATATTCTTATTGTTATCTTTTATTGCTTTTATTGTGCTGGGCCCTGAGTACATGTTTCGTTCTATCATGTGCAAACGTGAATTGAATGACAGTAAACAAACCTTTTGAGCTCTCCATCTTAAAATGGAACATTCTAGCTTCATAATTACATTAAGTAACTAACAGCGAGTGATAAACAGGTTATTCAACCTTTTATTCAACAACTGGAATATTTTACAGCAAAACTAAACATCTTTCTTTTTATCAAAAATGACTTTAAAAAATAAATAATAATAATAATAATAATAATAAGAGCAGCTCTACATCAGATTCCTGAGTGGTCCACAACCCCTTATTTTGAAAATAAATAAACAAGCTTTAATAAAACAATATTAAAATAAATAAATAAATAAAATAAGAGCAGCCCTAATACATTCGTCGTACTGAGCTGTGCGGTACCGACATAAATGGTGTCAACAGATGCAAGGCACTGTCTACACAGATCACGTGTTTGGTCAATATCATCCTTCTTGTAGCCGAAATAATTCCAGATAACTGACGTTGTTTTTCTTTTTGGCACCAAGTCTTCGTTTTCGGCATTTTCGCTTGTTCGTTGCTCATTTTTCAATGTTGTTAATTATTCATCCCTTACTTGCTCCTCAGTAACTACTCACATTTTTGTGTACCTTAATGGGTTAACATAATTTTGACATTGTCACTTGAGGTGATGCACCATAAAGTAACTTTATTCTGTTATCTCCTTTGTTGAAGAGATGCTTTCTCTGTGCTGATGAGCAGTGGTGGAGAGAGATGAAGGAAGGGTTTAGGCGTGGCCAACATGCCGGTCTGTTTTGGTCTACATGTTGCTGCGATCACTAGCAGGGCTCTATTTGGTATTTGTAACCTTTAAGAAGGGACCGGTTGACTTGGCAAAAATTTCCTCACCATCATCAACAAGTCCATATGCTGACTGAAGAAGTCTCACATAGTCTTGTGGGGATGAACTGGGCCCAAGTTGTCTGACAATGTCTGAAGCAGGTGAAAGCAAACTCTCCAGTATCATCCTTCTCTGCATGTCAGTAGGCAGGCCATCCTGGAACATGAGTTCAACATGTAAACACCGAGTCTCAAAGTCTAATTCACCAGGTGGCTTGGGCATTCTACCT
>OMLP01030242.1:0-12882 GCA_900302685.1 Spondyliosoma cantharus
AGGAGAGAGGTGGGGATCCATGTCCACGCTGACCTGAAGAGGAAAAAGGATCTGGATAAAAAATCTCAGTGGTGACATTTGTGGTTGAGTCCATGTAGGCCCGGGGCATTCAGACTGGCTTTATCCGGTCCCTATCCTTACATCAGCAGCATCATATGATCAGGCTGCAGTGAGGGAGAATCTCTCTGTTGGCTCCTGGCACCTTGAGAGCTCTAGTTTTCCTGATGGGAGGCCAACTGTTACAGGTTTTGGTCAGGACGACAGATCACCGGCCGTCTATTTTGACCCCAGGTTGTGATGATGAGTCTCTCCCAAAGCGGGTTTGGCACCAGAGGAGGACTATTCACTCCTGGTCAGCTGATGAGCCGTAAAAAGAACTTCACATGTCACACTGTGCTGGTTTCCTCTGGAAAGTGCACTGAGCTCCTTTTTATATTTTTAACGCCAAAGTACAGAATCACCTGTTTTCTTTCCCCTGTCTTGCAAGTAGTTACAGCTCAAGAGCATCACGCTCATTTTAAAGGTCATACAGGAGGACAGCAGGCTACAGTGCTGAAACACAGTGTAACGAAAAGTCAACTGACTCGGTGATGTCAGCCTCAGAGCTGGCTGACAACAGCAGCCTCCATAAGCTAATGGTCATAATGGACCCAGTAGGGCTGCATCAGCAAGAACCCCCGAGTGTGCAGAAATGAGTCAGGGTTCGTTAAGTGTCTTCTGAAATCGACTTTTAATGTCAGAGGAAGGATGTTTTATTTTTTTGTCAGCGGGGTTACACAATCCCGCTTCAGATGTGTCTTATTCTCAGTGGCAGTAAACCAATAAAGGCCTGCAATAAGATTCAGTTACATCTGAAGGAAAAACTTTTTTGTCTGCATATCAAGACACTGATTGAACTTTTTTTTGCTATTCTACATCTAACCCAAATTAGCCCCCAAATGGAAACTGAGTTTCAATTAAAGGTGCACTTTGTAGTTTTGGGGTAGAAAGATCTTCATCAACTTCTTTAATGCCTAAACAAACTAAATAAACAAATGCTCTTTGTTTTCATGTCTGAATAAACAAACTGACCTGAAAGGACAACACACTGTACAGTGTTTTTAGTTTGTTTATATGTGGCGGACCCTGCCACCTTTCTAGCTTCAAACAGAGTTCTGGGGACCTTATTTTCCTCCGAGAACAGCTCGTTTATTCACTCATGGAAAAACATTTTTGTATGAATTTCCTCTTGAAAACTACAAAGTGCCCCCTTTAAAGGAATAGTTAGATGTTTTAGGAAATACTTCCTCACTCATGCTCTCTTTCTTGCTATGAGGTAGTTGACAAGATTGACATCACCCCCGTGAGTGTGAGCTAAATATGAAACCCAGCCGGAAGCCGGTTAGCTTAGCTTAACATAGCATATCGACAGGAAACTGGGGGACGCAGCTAGCTTGGCTCAGTCCACAGGTAACAAAATCTGCAACACCTAAACTCAGTATTTAACACATTATATCTCCTTTGTTTTTAAGCATTACACAGGCTGAACTGTGTGAAAAAGGCACATTGTGGTTTTATGGGGGGGACTCGTTCCTGCACAGGTGCAGTCACTTCCTGTAGCTAACACGCTGTTGCTGCTGCTGCTGATGGTTTATATTTACGCTCACTCGTGTGAGTTCTATCAATCTTCCCCTCCAACTCTTAGTAAGAAAAGCGAATGCCCATATTTTCCAAAATGTCCAACTACTCCTTTAAACAAAGATATTGCAGATGTCGGGAGCGACACACAGATTGCATCAGCATTCTGTCAAAGTGAAAGTGACAGTTTCCTGTGCATTACTCATAAGTCAAAGTGTGTGATGGAGTCTGCTTGTTGTCATAGGATGATAGAAGGAGCCCTTGAGCATCGCTTGTTGTTGCGGACCTTGTAGAAGAAATGCTCTCTTGTCTTCAGTGGACCTGGCAGTATTTGAGGGAGCTGCTCTGGAACACTAGCAGAAACGGTGTTTGATGGTCGGGGGATTTGGTACGGATTCCACTTTTTTTGTGTTGCTTTCTGGAAAACGTTTAAAGTGAGATTGCTCCCAGTGACCTCCAGGTTTTTTCTAGTTCCTGCCCCTCTCCTGAGATGTCTAACGCCATCTCGTGTTTCATGTTGTTTCAGCCCCCCTGGTTTTTAATGTTGTCCTGCATGTAGGGCTGCAACTAACGATTATTTTGGTTGTCGACCAATCTATCAATTATTTTTTCGATTAGTCACGATTATTAATACTAATACTAATTATTACAGTTTTTAATTGATTACATATCTTACAAATGAATTATTATGATGTTATAAATCATTGCATTAAGTGGAGGTCGCATCGTTGCAGCCCTACCTGCACGTAGTTTCAGTCTGCAAGGAACCTGAACATTCTCTCGTTGTCATTGTCCACACCTTTTGTTTCCCTCAAAAGCAGTGGCCTCTCAGATCACGTGGGAAGGAGCTTTTTTTTTTTTTTTGCTTTGCTTTGATGTTGTCACAGTTTCATCGTCAGGTGTTAAAGGGCCACATTTTTGGTCATAATTTAATTTTATGGAGGTTGCATGGGTCTGACCCTGACAGGGCGGTGTTCCTTGTGGATGTGAAACACGTGTCTGAGGGTGTTTTTGTGGTTTGAATCAGGTTTCAGGATCAGGACCTCTCTCCACGTTCCCTGGGAGAAGTTTGTTGTGGACACAAACCTGCTGTGTGCAAACAGCCCTGCCTGATACAGAGAAAGGCATTGTACTCTACCTTCACAGCCACCATGGATCACTAGGCAAAACTAAACATCCAAGTCAATGCTTCAAGAGGTTTCTACTTTATTTTAATGATCGTAGTATAGGAATCCGTGATTGAGATGTTTGGCAACCTGTACAAAAGTTCACTTCGATTATCGCATCTGCGTGTTGTGGGAGAACAGTGCCCTCCTCCTGCTGTGTAAAGATGTATTCAACAGATCTGCCACCGAATATCACCCAGTGTTTAAAATAATGAGGATTGTTGATAACATAAGTAAGTATGCAGACTGATAGAAGCTGATAGACTTTGAATTCCATTCACATTTTTTAATTTTGTTTTTACAATGGTTTGGTGACCGATTCTACCAAACCCAAGCACCAGTATTTGTTGGTTAAGAAACTCAACATTCAACTTTTCTTACCAATAGGACGTTTAAACATTTTGGGGATTTTGAGATCATATTTAAAGTAGAGCTAACATATATTGGTGGACATTAGCTAACTGGCAATATATCGGTATGTGTCGGCTGATAAGTAACAAGAAGCTTCTGTACAGAAATGTTAGTCACTAGTTTTGAGATCACTTAGATTTAGTGTGATCATACAACTCTATGAGAAGTTTATTTTTTTAGCTGTAAAATGTCCCACTATTTTTGTGTATTTATTGCACAAAGGAGGAAATAGAAAACAACAAAAAACTTTCTGTATGTATAACTAAAGGGTTTTTCAGGAAGATCTGCTAATGAAATCCCACGTTAAAAGTGGTGAGAAGTTGCTAATTGGAAATCGACAGGGCTTTAATTAAAAGCACTTTACCCGGAGATCACCTGTCAATCAAACTGTGGGTACATTTAAGAAAGCCTCTTCATTAGACTCATGATTGATGTGTCTGCCATGGCAGAAACTAAAACCACTTCACTTGCAAACCTTCATTTTTTTTAGAAATGACATATGCTGACTTTATAACTTGGCTGCAGCTGGATCTGAGTTACTTTTTGTGGCATTAACAAATTCAGTTTAATCTCCAACATCTGTGAAATGCAAGGCATATGATATTTAATTTCCTTTATATGTACATATCTACGCTTCTCTCCTCAAGTGGTGCAACATAAAGGCTCAACATGTTGAAACAAAGATGTAGCAGGGACCAGCGCCTCTGCTCTGACCTTCTTGACTCGTTCGGAGGAGTGGAGCCGGGCGGGAGCTTTGGATTGGATGCTGGCTGTGGGTGTCGG
Source organism: Spondyliosoma cantharus (assembly GCA_900302685.1). Lineage (NCBI taxonomy): Eukaryota > Metazoa > Chordata > Actinopteri > Spariformes > Sparidae > Spondyliosoma > Spondyliosoma cantharus. The sequence goes on from OMLP01030242.1 coordinate 3,978, forward strand.
CGAGCCCACATGGCAAAGTGAAATGGAAAGACTTCCCAACATGCTGTTGTGCCCACAGCTGTGTAGATTGTGGTCAAGGTGATGACTGCCTGATCCTTTTTCACGCTGCGGTGGTTCTTTTCACAAGTGCTTAGGATTATAATGTGTTTTTTGTTTTCTGTCAGTGAATCAAACCCAAAACAGAATCAATCAACACATCGAGTCTTCCGCTCTGCAGGTTTGGAGAATTACTCTGCGCTGTAGAGGTTTTCCATACTGCTTTTGTCGGTCAGAGGTGCGTGGACAGAAATTTATGGGACAACTTTAAAGTTTTTTAATCAAGGTTCTTCCCCAGGAACCAGCTCAAGGGCCTCAAAGTGCAGAGGCTGACAGTCGAGTAGAAAGGGTATTACAGTCGGGGTGTATTTTATGGTAAAGACCCCCTGCCTGGTGGCCTTTTTGATCAGAAAGCAGCTTTGTTTCTCTGGTATTTCTCACGTTCGCTGGGACGCAACGCCAAGGGCAAGTGTGTTTACTGGATCATGTGGTGAGATTAGATGTCACTTTGATACAAGGAAAATAAATGTGTGATTCAGTCAACATTTAGAGAGCTGCTGATTGGGTTAATGATGAACCAAGACTAAAGTGAGTAGCGTTGCTCGAAGGTTACCTCGGAGCTAATCTTGCGTTGCCATAACTGTAAGTCCCATGAGGCTCGGGTGGGGTGGGGGCAGGCGTGGTGAGGGTCACGCCTGGAGCCGCTGACCGTAGAGGTCAAGTTTCTTATGGTCTGACGGCACCTGTTTATCCGAACTGGAATGATTGAATACTCAACAAATATTATGCCTCAGAAGCGGGTCCTGTATTTTCAGCGTTGGATGTCATAGATCGCATGCAGAGCAAATACTGCAGGAAATATGGAGTTATGTTCACACCCAAGCACCTGTCAGTCAACCTTCTGTAGTCCTTCACTACATGAATCCTACAGAGGCTTCACAAAAGCCCACACTAAGAAACGATTATTAAACGATCACTGCCTAATGCCAGCCTATCAGTGAAAGTAGAATAAAGTGAATTCTTCTTCCTCTGAACAGTACTTTTCAGTCTTTTCTTCCTACTTGAATCGCCACTCAAGTCTGGCTCCAAAAACTCTTAACTGTATTGAATTCTGAAAGGTCCCAATTTCTCCCCTAATTTCAATTATCTTCCCACCCCACGGTATTATGATTAACATCATATAAAGTGACTCATTTAAATTGGAGTGGAATTTGAGAATTATTGTGTCAGTTAAAGAGATATTAAGGCTTAAAGCTGCACAAGTGAATATTGTTATAGTGACAATGGATCAAATGACTGTTTTAATGTGAACAGAGTCGCTCGAAGGGAATCTGCACTTCCACTCAGCTCTATGGAGCGTTCTAGCATCTTTCAGCTTATTGTTTTGTTTTGCGGCCCACAGCTTCACTGTTTTGGTTCAGTCTCATGGCTCTCACTGGCATTGTTTCCATGCAGGTGGTTCTTTTCTGCACTATCTGAGCAAGCAAGCAAAGGGAACATGTTAGCCACTAGCCTGTGAGCATAGTGTTGCATTTAGCAACTAAATAGTTGAGTTGGTGGAGAACAGAACCGGCAGGAAATTAATGCTAATGTTACTTCCTGTGTGCTAAATGTGTGAATAGGCAACAGTTTTCCAACATGTTAACCACAGTGTTTCCCACACATAGACTTTAGTTGGGCATCAGTATTGTGAGATTAAACATGTTAGATTTGGAGCATGTTCTCTTGACAGGCTTCAGCAAGTTTAAGAAACCTACCAGCAGCTTAGCAGCTCTACGTTAATGAGTTGTGGTTGCCTCCGGCCTCTCACATTAATAGCAACGCCTATCTCCTGTACTAAAACTCTCCTGAAATACAACACTGGCGTCTCAGCTTGGCCCTGTGAATTAAACCTGAGAGGCTGTGTCCTGCCATGATACAATGAAGGCAGTCTTTTAGGCCTTCTGCCAAAGTGCTAAGTAAAGTCCTTGGAGGGGACACACACTCTCTCTCTCTCTCTCACACACACTCACACTCACACACACACACACACACACACACACACACACACACACACACAGAAACGCAGTTCAGTCTTGCAGTTCAGTACCATGTATCCCAGTCTGATGAGCCTTTGGCAGTGGGATGATTTGATTATGGAAACACTATTTTGGTTCCTGGACTCCCGCCTTCTCCAGGACTACGTTCACCAAGGTCAAGGCGACCGGTCAACTCAAGTACATGCAGGGGATGCTGGACCAAAACGGACTACGTGCCTGGCCCAGCAACACACAAGGACATGGTTATTTTGTGTGTGTGTGTGTGTGTGTGTGTGTGTGTCTCAATGGTTCATGTGTTTTTACTGTGGATCTTTTTACTACCTGCTCCTAAAATGGGAGGGTCTTTTACTGTTCACTGTGTATAGTTAGGACATGTTTTTTTTTATTATTTTGTTCCTTCTGAATTAATTGCTGTCTTTGTTTTTGGCACTGAAGCAATCAGTTATTAAATTAACCAGATTAATCAATGCATTTTCTTTTTAGCCATGCTAGCGGAGGGAAACATCTGTTTGCTGGTCCACTGCTTTTTATTTATTTATTTTGAATTGTATATACATTCAGCTTTACTTAGCATTGTCATTGTGAGCATATTTGCATGCTTATGTTAGCATTTAGCTCAAAGCACAGCTATGCCTACAGCCTCACCGAGCAGCTAGCATGACCATATTCTCCATACAATAGGTAGCACCGGTAACTCTGCTACTTTTATGGTGCTGACCGGATTGCCTCAACACTATCAGGTATCAAAAAATGTCTTGTCATTTGATGCCAAATGTCATTACCTTTTTTTAAGAGATAATCTCATCAGCGTCAGTGAGCCAATAAGAACGTAGCATGCTGGTCGTGCCAAGATTTAATAGTGCTGGTGATTGGCTGTCTCGAGGCTAGAGACAGGCTTCACCACGTGCATGTGTAGCGGGGTCTTTTGTCAAAACGGATTTCATAAAATTGGCATCACATAGTTAAACCTCTGGGCACCCGCGGATCGACAGGTGCACAGGAGAAGATCAAGGATTAATTGAATTGGACTCTAACATTGGACCTCGTTTCCCAGGGGGCTAAACGATGACCTCCTTTTTAATATGATGCCCAGAGATGGCCTGCTCTGTGATGAGATCATCCTCGTGATGTTTTTTCAGTCACAGCCATCAAGTGTATTTTTTTTCTATATATTTTAATTCTCTGTCACACGATTGTCTCATGCTATATTTTGTCTTCATCAGCTCCTTCACAACCTAGATTTGTACGTATATATTTTTGACAAAGTCTATGTCATTTTTTTGGCTCTAGAAGAGAGGTTAATCTCCAACCAACTTTGCATTATTATATTAATCTTATTAGGCTAATTTTGTTGTGAACATGCACGTTTTGATTGATATATATATATAAAAAAAAAATTCCTACATATGTCCAAAAATGGTTTCATGTTTCTTGTCGGCCAACAGTGCCATGTCGTCAGTCTTCTCATCTTTACTGGACTGAGTGTAGTTTTATCCTTCAGTATCATTTTCTTCCATTTCACGTGTCACTGCAGTAATGGCGTGCAAATTTCTACTGTTACTGAACGCATCATGGGTAGACATTCGCTTTGTGGGCTGTGTGTAGACACTGAGAAAATAAATGGTGGCATTTTATGATGAAAACGAAGATCTGGCCCCGAAGTGCCATGCCAAATATCTGCCAGGGCTGAGGGTTGTTTAGATGTGGAATAAATGTAGTTGCTCACCTATAATGTTTAGGCGAAGAAAAAGAAGAATTCCTTGAGAGAACAATAGAACTGTACTATTACCACACCTCCATTATCAAATGATTGCAGATTTGGAACAAAGTCCATCCAGAATTGTCGATAATGAACTCCTTCCTGTGGGCTTGGATGGAAATCAAACCGCAGATGTTGGACTTTGGCGTCACCAGAGTTCAACTGACTTGGTCCTCACTTGTGTTTTAGCATGCAGTTGCGAACAGGCCGGCTGTGAACGCAGCTTGCCCGTCACTCCTTTGTCCGGTGCCGTTTCAGTCGGTGTTGGCAGGTGAAGGACGCGATGGAGGCGGTGCGCGATGAGGATCTGGGCTTCCAAAGCAAAGACGAAGTGGCGACATTGTAGCGACTGAAAAGTGACTTTGCTTTGTTGGACTTCTTATGTACTTAAACGGTCGATCATACACCAAATTCGTCAAGCTCGTCTGAAAGTTTGCCTTTTTCCTCTCTTTAGCTGCTCCTTTATGGTCAATCGGTTTGGAAGCTTCATATTCGAACCCATCATCTTAAGCTGCTTACGAGTTCTGAGGCTCACTCGTGCATCGCCCGGCGCGTTCAATCAATCAAAACCAGTATCTACAGTGAGTGCTGCGGCGGACAGCCTGTAATCTGATTAGCATGGATTAGACTACTATATGAAACTCTGGAAAAAAAAGGCATAATCTCCAACTTTGATTAAAGGGGCAACACAAGGGATATACATAGAGGATTATATATTTCCATTCAGCAGGCCGGTTTTAGCAGCTAAGTTAGACGTGTTTTGTTAGTAGTCAGCCAACAACCCAGTTAAAACCAGGTATAATTACCAATGCTAGTGCTCCAGTGTTATGCCTATAATATGTAGGCAGCTACCATTACACAATAAAAGACCCAAACGAATTTAGCGTTCGCAAATGAATACAGGCTGCACTTATTGTTGATTGAACCTCGCACTGGCTTGAATTAATCCCCAGAAGATTTAAATGTTGATTTGACGTTTTTCCACAAGTCGAGATTTCAGTTATACAGGAAGTGTTTGTGTTGGTTTTCAGCCCACACCTTCAATGTTTTAGTTCTCGTTCGCCGCTCTTATTGCAGCAGCCAGATTATCTCACCAAACAACAAACACTTGGTAAAATGCCAGACGTTTCCCCTGAGGAGCTGGTGGAGACTTAAACTGAGCTAGAAGTAGAGATAATATTTGACATTCATATGTTAGTCGGCCTGAAGCAGGAATCACATGCAGTTTTTTTTTTCCCTCTCCTCCTCTAGTGACCCAAAAAAAATGAATATTGCTTTAAAAATCCCTGTGCTCTGATTTAAATGTATCACATTCAAAAGCAGCCTCAGCAAAATCTCTGTAAAACGTAATGCCATCATCAATAATAAAGAAGTATAATATGGTATACAGTAAAGGCTTCACAATATTCTGATGGCTTAATAAGACGATAAATCTGAAATCTTTGGAAAGCTTGGCCGAGGACTAATTGAACACAGGCGTGAAGAGTATGACTTTCACTCGCATCGCAATTTATTGTCATACTCAAATCCTGATAGATGGCGCGTCAAAGGGAAGGAAATGTCAGTACATTTTCTGTAAGATTTCTGTGTTATATAACACGTCATAATTAGCATTTTTGCGCTAATTCCATGGAGGTTCAAGGGTCTCTATAAGTCTGTATCTCACAGAATAACTATTAACAAGTCATCAGAATGAGAGTCATCAATGAAGAAGGTGAAAATGAAAATAACACTGAATTACTCATTCAAACCTATGAACACCTGAACCCTCTCCAGGCTCCATTCAGACCAACAGCTTCTCCTTCATTTATGTGTTTCTTTGACATTTCTAGAATTATTTACATTATTTACAACATGTTTTTAATGGCACATCGGTGAGTTGTCTCATTAACGGCCCCCCCGCTGACACGTAGCTTGGAACTCGGCGTGTGTTTCTACAACAGCGCAACCTGATCTGGCGAGAGTGGCAACAAGGAAGGAGAGAGGCATTATTTATTGATGCTGGAAGCGTATTGTCACGTGTCACCGACAGGCGCTCTGAAGACTGAAGCGTCCCCTTTGATGTTCTTGAACGAAGCGTGCTGCTGTGAAATGTAGACTTCCACCCAAAGCACCAAAGCGTCAGACGGACCTCAGTTTTGCTTTCAGAGAATTTGACGTGCGATACAGCACTTCCAAATCGAAGCCATTCACACACCGGCCATTAACTGATAACAAGGGCGATGGCACTGGAGGGGTCACTCAAAGGTGTAATCCAAAGGTGCAGTTTCTTTAAGAAGTGAAGTTTCTTGGGAGAGGTCGGAGGAGGGGTACCGCTTGTTTGGGTGGTACGGTGGTGTTGTAGCACTGTTGGGACAGATGAATGGCAGGAGGCTGAGGCATGTGTGCCTGCAGGTGATTCAATCTGGTGACTTGTACCAACGACTACCTTTGCTTCAGGCTGTTTTTGAATGATTGATGACTATAAACAGCAGTAACCTATTGCTCTGTTGACCATTCAGGTTATATTGTGTGTGTGTGTGTGTGTGTGTGTGTGTCTCTTTCCCGCTGAAACACTTGCCTTGTGCTTATTTCTTGAATGCAGCGGGCCAAAGGTTTACACCAGTGCCCTAGTAATTGGAGATCTCATTTCACGTGTTCAGTGTTATGTCACAGCTGGTCCACACTGAAATGTCAAAGCGTTAAAAAATGTAGAGCTGCAGCAAACAGCTGAATGAATAACTAGACGATGAACATGAAATGAATCGACAAATTGAATTAGTTTTAGACAGAACTGCAGAACTTGCGCTTGTTTCAGCTGCTGTGTCAGGTATGGTGGTAAACTTAAAGGATGAAGTCACCCAGAAATAAAAAAACTTCTGTCTTTTTCTAGTCAACCCTGCGCCAACCGGCAGTCGGTTGAAGTTTCTGGATCTTCACAGCAAAACGGCGTCGCGGCATTTCTCTAAACGACTGAAGTAGATGGGGACTTGTTTTATAACTTAAAATGATAACCAAAAAAAACGCAGAAATGGCTCCATACAACTCATCTGGCGTCATCCAAGCCCAGATGTGCCAAATCGATTTGAAAAGACATTATTTACACCCTTTTAAGCAGAAATCTTCACTGTAGCTGCTTTGCTAAAAAACGTCAGCATGCACCTTGTCTGAAATGGCTACACAAGCTTGATTGAATGTTGAGTGTGTAAATAATGTCTTTTCGAATCAATTTGAGTTTTGGGGCTTCTGGGGACTTGGAATACACCAGACGAGCTGTATGGAGTCATTTTATGTTGTTTTTTAAAATGTTATTTTTACGTTTTAAAACAAGTCCCCAAATACTTCAGTTCTTTTAAGAGGACACTGCAAAGCTCCAGAAATGTTTCATGGACTGCAAAACCTTCTGTGAACCTCTCCTTTTATATCTTTGGGTGTCAGAATGTGGTCGAATGAAACGAGCCGGTTGAAACACGACTGACATTTTATAGGCAAAAAACGGCAAATGAGAAAAAATAACCGTTTTGATAGCGAGTGTGTGAGCCTGGACCTGCTTTTTACATCATCCTTAATTCATTGCATTCACTTCGACTGTTCTAAAGAGATCTTTTGTGTGTGTTGCTGTTCAGAAACACCGGGAGGCTGTGATGGGAGCCCCAAAGATTTTCAAATGTAGCTGCTAAAACAACCCACTTAAACTCTAGGGATTTTAGGGAGTGGAGCTAAACCAGTACTATGTTACTTTAAAGTGATTCTGGAGAAAGATGGTTGATTGTTGAGTTTCTTGCACACATTCCCAAATACTGACCCTTTGGTTTGCTTTTCCATCCATAGTTTGACCTTGCTGACATCAGGCTGCTTCACTGATGACATCATCAAGGGTTATTTTGGTCAGACTTCAGAAAGTTCCCTCCAGAGTCACAGAGCATATTCCACTATTCTGTGTTTATAGTTCTATAACCATCTGAAGAAAACCTGACCTTGGTGTGTAAGATCGGTGGCGTGCCCCTTTAACTCGTCTCTGTTCTACTGGCTGTCGCAGTTATTCCACAGCCTGATTTGTTGAACCGTTGAACAACCCTTTTTTTTATTTTTTTTTTTATCTCAAGTAATTGCTGCTGCGCAAACATGAGGAAACGTGTTGAATCTTCCACTGGCTGTTCGTGCCCATGAGACCAAAACCGGCTGACCCTCATCTCAGCGTGCACCGTGAGCTAATTATGTAGCTGCAAATTAGCTCCTGGCCGATTTAGAAAAGGTGAAGCTACGTGAGGTTACTGTGCACAATCATGTGTGTGTGTGTGTTTCTCCAGCTCATAAAAGTGTGGCCGTGAACAATCATAGCCCTTGTCTTTGTTAATGCTGTGTGTTTGCATTGTAAACAGCAGCACCTGGTTTTACTACTACGCTCCTCTCAGCTGACAGCCGTCGACCTGTTTCCATTACCATGTAGAGTGCGGGAGGGCGGCGGGGCTCAAGGTGATTACTGGGCGGGGCGGTCTGGTCTGGTCGGTCAGGTAGCGTGAGTGCATTCCCTCTGCAATTATTGATACTGTGTGTGTGTGTGTGTGTGTGTGTGTGCGAGTGGTTTGCCGGATTTCTCCAGGACACGGACCTCTGGTATGTCCTTCTCCCTCACGTGTCACATTACCGCTGGCAGTTGTTGACAGGGAGGACGACGCTTTTGACCTCCGTTATAATCCCACAGCCGTCTGTATGCTTACAATATGAGCTGCAGCTGGTGGTCTGATTCATCTATATGTTGTCAGTAATGATCTGCGACTTTTTCCTGTAAACAACTGCTCGGGTTCAGCTTGATTTATTTTTCTATCCTGAAGGACTTCAGAGAGAAGAGGTAAAAAGCCTGACTAAACCGGACTGATCAATAATCAATCCCGGGGACAAAATTTAAGTGAAATACAAGGAGGAAGAAAAAAGTAAGCGACGCAACAGAATGCTCGTGGTAAGTTTTTTTTTCCTTGCTGAATTTAAATTTCCTCTCCGTCCCCTCTTCTGTCGTTGCAGTGAGCAGTCAGCGTTGAGGTGGGCCAGCGATGCCGCCCCCGGCCACAAGTCCCCCCGTCGTGCCCCCACC
>OMLP01030243.1:0-11244 GCA_900302685.1 Spondyliosoma cantharus
CCTCATTACACAACTGCAAAACCTTAAAAGTTACCATCCGCTAAGTGGTTTAATTTAAGGCAATGAAAAATTCCCTTTCAAAGGAAATAATTACAGCTGGTTCTTCAGGGGGGCATGTAGCAACAGTGTTTATGGAGGATAATTACTATGCAGAGCAATTACTCTACAGCAACAATTGGTAGCTTTACCCCACATGAGTATGGGGATTAGAGCTGTGATCATCCTGGGTGTCGAGCACTCGTCTGGGTATGATTATTGGAAAGGTCCAAGGTTTGGAGGGAATCAGGATGGAGGATTTTCTGTCTGCCCTCGGTGCACCGCAGCCATAGTATGAGGAAGGGGAAGGTGTGTGTGTGTGTGTGTGTGTAAGAGTGTTTGCATTGTGCGAGGGATGCTGCTGTGAATGCGACTGTTACTGAGGATATCCGCAGGCGTTAACCTTTTGAGATGTATTTTTGATTCTCAGGATTATCACCTTCACCGGGGGGGGTTGTTGTGTTTGCGTGCGTGTGTCAGTGTGTCGGTTTGTCGGCGGGATCACACAAAAATTACTCAACAAATTACCAGGAAACTTGGATGGAGGACGGGTCTCGGCCCAGAATAGAGCCCATTAACTTTTGGTTATCCAGATGAGTGGACAGACATTTTTGTTAATTTCTCAGAGAATAATGCATCGATCTTTTACCACTTTGGAGTTCATATTCCAAACAAATAGGGGGCAGCTCATCGCCAGAGTAACCGCTAACAGCAGCTACAGTAACTGCAGCTGCTGTTAGCCAGTTTGCTCAGTTAGCCGTGCAGCTAGCAGTCCGCCCTTAGAGCACAGAGTTGTGTTATGGGAATGGATAGACTGGGGCTAGCTGGTTAGCATGCTATCGTTAGTCGATGCCTCTGCAACACGACACACAGACGTCTTTAACGCGATGTCAAAGCTCACATTCAGTCAATCCTTTTAGTTAATTTTCGCAACGTTTTAAACTTGAATTCTTCCTAGATGCACGTTTAACAGGTTGAGACTATCGCTGTGACATTATACTGTATGCGTAGGTTATTTGATAGTGTGTGTTTCTCATGCGGATCTGAGGTGGCTCGATTGTTGCCAAGGTGACCAAAGGATCCAAATAAACAATAATCCCAAAATAAACAGAATTTACAACAGAGGACGCACGTTGAGACCGAGACTCGAGAGAAAACACGCGCGCACTCACAACATTTGCATGCGGTTTCATATACTGTACGCGCGCGAATGTATCCGCGGCGCCATGTCTGACAAGCCTCCCTGCTGCGGTACAGGTTGCCGTCTGACAAACGGCAGCCCCCTAACATCCTCACTCGGTGTCTCCTCGGAGATTCATCACGTTACATCATGATCCACTTGCTCAGCAGACATCCTGCCTGAAATGCCTTTCAGGTTCGACTCCTCAGGTCTGGATACCATAGTCTGTCTGTTACATAATTTGTCTGCAGGAAAGATGTGGTCTCATTTTCTTTATTTTTTTTTTCCCCCTGCTGCTTTCAACTCGGCGCTCATACCTGAGGTTGTCTGTCTCCCGGAATCAATGTATCCGTTGCAGATTTCACAGCAAACTACGGGGGAAGGGATTCAGACTGCGATGGATTTGCATGCTGTTTTTTCTTTTTTTTTTGAATTGGGCCATGTGCAAATGGGGGGTAAAAAATAGATTCCGGTGTCTTGTGCACAGCCGCTGGTTTTGGAGAGGTTATGAAAACACATTGTTTCTACTTCACAGATCGCTGATGCGAGCCGCCTCATTTGTGGCTCGTGTAGGGAATTTGTGTACGTGTGTGTGTGTGTGTGTGTGTGTGTGTGTGGGCAGATGCTTGAACATATATTCAAAATGCATGTGCAGTGCACATATTTGTGTTGGGTTTGTATATGTACAGGAGTGATATCATTTATCAGGGGGTAAAATGTGACATTTCCACAATAAGAAAGATCTTTGTTATACTTCCGCGGAGGCTACGTTTTCACCCGTGTGCGTTTGTTGGTTTGTCACCAGGATTTCACAAATGATCCCGATAAAAGGGAGAGATCCAGGAATTTCGTTGCACCGTCTTCAGTGTTTACGAGCGAGTACCTGATTGTGAGTTGGGCTGGGGAGGAGGTATGCGCTCTCCCGAGTGCCACTCAAGAGACGTGTACTTGCATTATCCCAAAGGTTTCAAACGATGTTCAAACCCACAGCCTCTGTCGCTATAACGTCTGGAAGGAAACATCGGATGGTGACTCAGAGGTGAGGAAGGAAGGGATCAAATATAGCGCGAATTCAGCGTTAACACATTTCCGGATAGATTTTAATCGGCAGTGTCGTGTTATTTAACAAGCAAGGCAGCGGGTGCCGTGATTTCACAACGTCGTCAGGACCCCACAGCGGCAGGAGATGACACACTGTACACATCACCACCACATCAACAGCAGATCGACCCGAAAAATGAATCAACAGTTTTCACAATCGTCGATAGCGATCGTGTAAACAATTTTACAAGCAAAACTTCCCGACAGAAATTGTTTTTTTTTCATTTGTTGGTTTTGGACAGAACAAGCAATTCAAAGACAGAGCCGAGCATTTCGTACAGACTTATTGTCAAAGCTGTGCGGTTCAGAGGCTGTGATCCTCTGGAGGGAGCAGCACAGGCTCCTGAAATGGCAAAAAAAAATAAAAAGGGAGTTATTTAGTCAGCCTGAGAAATGATCCCTCATGCGACATGCTCACTGCAGATATGCCAATAGAATTTGCTTTGCAGTAATAAGTATTTTATGGCCGTCTGTTTTTCCTCAGCTGTTAAATTTTGAGCGACGTTTATGGTCTCGACATTTAATCTCCTCTTGTATTTACCGTCAGCTTTGATAGTAAAGTTGCACTGTAAAATCTCCAGACATCTTTATCACACCGCTCAGACTTTTAAGACCTCTTTTCCCGCCCCCAAATGTTTTGTTTGCGATGCATCAGATTTATTTATTTCTTCTTATTACTACAGTTAATTCTGAGCTTGCTGAGACATGAAAAGCCTCATCACGTGGTCGCGTGCATCCCAGCCCTCCGCGCTCATGCCGAATCCCCAGCAAAACCTACGCGACATTACGCACAGGTCACGGCGCGCACCTGAGCCGGGGGTTGTCACGGAGTCGTCATGGGGACCGTCGATCTCCCCGGCCACCGCCGCTAACGCCGTCTCCTCTCCTGACCTCCTCACGTGTTACCTCCTCCTCCATTCGGCTCCGGGCTGTGCTGACTCACTCTCCCCGTCTGTCCTGACAGCGCCGGAGTGTGTCTGAGAGCTAACTTTCCCCTAAGCCACAGACACGTCAAAGCTTACCCTCCATGCTTGTCTCCATTGACTTCTCGCCCAGAAAGTGTCAACACATCTGGCAGAAAATCCCTCAGCCTCCGAAGCAGGCTTTTCTCCTTCTCCGGCCGCTGCGTCCTTCTCCCCTCTCGTCCCTCCCTCGGAGGACGCGGCTGAGATCCCCGTGCTGCTCCTCCTCGTCAGAAACATCGAGTCGAGAGTCGGACCGAGAACCTACAGTCGTGGCGGCCCACTCATTGTGAGCTGAAGGTTAACGAGATTTCTGAGAACTTTATCTTCTCTTCTCTTCTCGACGATTATTCTTACATATCTCCTTTTTTAAATATATATATATTCTGATGTTTGGACTGTTACATAAGCGATCTGAAAATATCACCTTCAGCTTCGGGAAATTGCGTCGGACAGCTTTCACAATGTCCTCCTGTTTTTTTTTCTTTCTTCATATTTTGCAGCAGAAGGATTAATCAAGAAAATGTTTGGCAGACGAATCCGCGCTCAAAATATTCGCGGGTTTGCGGCCCAAGCTCCGACGTCCGTTTCAAATATAATGAAGTTGCTTGAAATTTTCAGGAACATCATCGAAGCCAAACTTAGTATCAGTTTAGATCGAGTGTTTCCTTCATTAGACGGTTAAACAAACGCAGCTGTACCCTAGTTACAAACCACATACCCAGACACAAATATAGCTTCTCTTATACGCTATAAGAACCAAAGAATATTGTGTTATTATGTAATCAAAGGGTTATTTAGTTTATTCAAGCTGTTAATTTTGCCCTGCGAAGTCCGTTGCTCACTTCATTTTCAGAGACATAGCTTCTCTGACAGGAGACTTATTGTTTGTTCTTCATTTTCTGTGTTGTTGGGTTGGGTTTTTTTTTTTTTAACCGCTCCCACCGTCTCCTGTTCAGTTGTCACCCCGGGACAGACCCTGGAGGAACGCAACGTCCCAGTTTGGGACTCTGCCCAGGCAATAATAGTTTAAAGTGAGTTTTTATTTCCAAATGATAGTAGCTAGTAATCTTTAACACATCACATTTTGGAAGTAACCTGGTGAAGAGGCAGGCAGAGACCTCAGAGGCTGATAATCAACAGCTGTCCGGTGCAAACCGCGTTAAAACAAGGTCAGGGTGCCATCGCAAAAACTTAAACAGATACTCTCCTTTTTTCCTTGAAAGTTCAATGTTGTCTGAACACAAGCAGCCACCGGAAGCCTCCAGATCAGTAAAGGCGACGGCGGATACGAGCGGCAACGTGAGGCAGATTTTTTATTTTTTTTTATTTTTTTTTTTACAAATATCAACAAAGCGTTGAGCTTTAACAAGTCAAATGTACCGTCACGTATCTCAGTTGCATCTTAAACAACAGCTTAACTCCGACTTTGTCTGCGCAGTCACCGGCGAATCCACTGAAATCGCGTCTCTACCTGAATACATGCATAAATACATACATAATGTAGACGCCTCGTTTCTGGCTGGAGGACTGGATGTAGTCTGGCACAGTTCCAGCCGTGCGGCTTCCCTTTTCTTTTTTTTTGGTTCACAGAAACTATTTCTCAGAGAGCCACCAACAGAGCCTCTCTCTCTCCTTCAGCACCCAAATCCTGCAATCACTCAAACTCTCTCAGCCTTTTTTTTTTCCCCCAATTAGGAGCGCCGCGCATTCTGTTTTCCGACCGTTTCCCCGCAGACTCCCCGGCTAGTAAATGGTAGTTATAGCCAATATGGCCTCATGATGGGGGTGAGCGGTTAATCCCCGGCTGCAGATACACAAACACGCCTCCGCGGTCTCGCCAGCACAGGCTGCTCTCACCTGTGACGGAATCGCCGCTTTTTTTTTCCCGCCTGTGAACTATCCCGCCGCGACGACGACGCGTTGTTCATCCGTTTGCCGTGCGGGAGGTCAAGGTCTAATTAGAAGCATCCTAATCTGCGTGTGTGTGTGTGCGGATTTGAGAGCGGAATCAGACAGCAAAACTTTTTTTCACGCTGTCGGCATAAATAAACGTGGGGCAGACCGATGCGGGGAATGGCAGCTCCGCTATGTCGCGCTTGTTATTCACCTGGTGTCGGAGCTGATGTAATTTGGGTTGTCCTGTCATAAACGCGGCCGGGATGTATCTGCCGCTGTCCTTTTTATTACTCGCATTGTTATAAATGGCTCTCCGGGCCCTCTCAGTCAGCAGGATTAGAGCCCAGGATTAAGATTCTGCACAGTGACTGAGTGGCTTGCGCAGCGAGCCAGGTGAGTTATTGGAATTGCCATCATTATCCTTTTGGATATCGCATCATGAACTCCTCACCTCAGCGCTCCTTCAGCTCCGCGTCACACGCTGCATTTGCTGAACGCTCCCGTCTGCGCAGAATTAAACGTACAGATGCTCAAGAAGTAATTGCAGCACCTCTTATTCTGGATTTTAGCTGAAAATGTTCTCTTAAAAAGTCCAGAATGTAGGATTTAGTAGCATGTCCCTCATCTCACCCTCTCCTTTTTAGTCCATTAGTGTTAGGTTTGTCCGCTCCGGGCTACTGTAGAAACATAGTGGTGCTTAATGGCAGACTTGGAGGTAATGGCAGACCTGTTTCAGGTAATTATAAGCTAATAAAGACATTACAGATGCACCGGTCCATCGACCAGGGACTGGAATCGACCGGTTTTCAACAGGATTGGCCACGATCAGTCCCAGACACATCCAGTGATTTACCAGTCAGCGTTACACAAATCCGCACTAGGTTAGCAGACTATTTTGCTCGCATGTCAATCGCAGTGTATTACAGGCTCTTTCACAATAAAAGTCCCAGTATATACCTGTATACAATGCATAAATGCCAGTAATGGAGCACTTTATTTTGAGATTTTAGTAACCTGGAGCAGGTTTGGAGAAAATGTAAGAGTTATTTAAAAGTCAATATGTTCTAATAAATATACAAATTAATGTTCCATTATAGAAAGTCTGGAATTGTCAAGTCAGGATTCAGACTCGGCCAAAAGAATCAGGCGCAGCTCTGGAAAACACAAGTATGAATGTTATATTTAATATTTCTGCCAATAGATTTTCCTGAATGCTTCACACTGGACCTTCAAGCAAAGTCTCTGTTTGGCCTTGTGTTCATGATTTCATGAAGTGGGACGAGTACACCCGATAAAACTGGAACCGTACCAGTATGCCAAGATATTATATGTGTAGTGCGCTGTCTGTGATATGCCTTGCACTGAGGTGGAGTGCTGTGGACCTTCGCCAGCGATAGCGAGGTCACCCTAAGGTATTGCAAAATGACAGACTTGTTTGCTTCTTCTGAGTCTACTCCAATCTTTGCTTTTCTTTTTGTTGTATCCACGTCTCGTGTATATTTTTTAGTTATTTGTGTATCTCAAAAAAAAAAAGGGGATCGCTCTTTGATTAGACTGCTTACAGCTCGGACAAATTGACTTTGGTCTCGTGTTAAAGGGCTGTGCACAGCTTGGCAGAGGAATCGTATTGTGATTATCGCGACAGATCATTTTCACTAAGATAAAAATATCAAAAAGATGACGACGTGATTCGTTTTTCTTTCTGGTGTCTGTTCCCTGGACAAACGGAGGCCAAGGCTTCTCTGTAGCACGATAATATTTTCCTGAACTTTTCAATTGTCAGTTGCAAAAAATTTTTTAAAAAAAGACAGTAAATCACTGCTCTGTCTTATAATTCGGTCAGTGAAATAAGGCTCGTTGTTTGTGTTGTGACTGACGGATAGAATCAGCAGTAGTCCGATGGGACAGTGCGTGTGCGTGTGTGTGTGTACGAGGTGAAACCTGTGCATGCATCAACCTCTCTTAGCACAATGCACTTTCATAAGATGCCCCGTTGGCCCCGGGATGCTCTTTGCTCACTCAACAATGAAATGCATGGTATTGGAGGCGATGGACTGGCATTTCAGGCGGCACGGAAACGACCTTAGTCCTCCGCGAGAGGCCGCGATGATGAAAAGAGAAAGTGGAAGAGGGGAGCGTTCGCCCGGAGAGCAGAATTAGACGGTGAGCTGCCCCTTTTGTCGAGCCTTTGTGCGACGACAAACACGTCCGGATCGACTCGTCCTCCAGTCCAGACCTTGGGATGTTGCTTTTAATAACAGCGTACTGTAGTGATCTACATAATGGAGGGCCGCAGAGTGCTGAGTGACACACGCATTCTCACCCTCTCAGCTCTGGCACACACACACACACACACACACACACACACTGTCTTGCTCCCTTTCGCTTCCTTCCTCTGCAAAATCTGGCGAGGCGGCTGCTGTCTGAAAACAACGAGGCTAGCACATCTCATCACCACAGCAACAATTACAGTTCTATTTCAAGCTTATCTTCGCCCGGGTGTGCGTGTCGTTGAATTAATAATATGATCCTCCTCTGTCAATCTGTCAGTCACTTAAACGCCTCACACGGAGACAGAAACGGAGGGAAGAAAAAGAAAAAAAAGAAAAAAAACAACCTGAGCCGGCGAGAGATCTCCCTGATTCCCGTCCTCTGCCCCCTGAGCCGGTCTTCATTAGCGGCCGCTTTGTACTGCGGTTTGACTCCCCGTCTGCCGCCGCCGAGGAAGATGACTGCGATAGCCCACATTTCTCTCATCACTCCCCCGACGGCTCGCAGAATTAATGGCAGACTCACTCGACAGCCATCGACAGGTTAAGGATGACTCAGCCCTTATTGCCCGTCGCAGACTCATTAAAGATCAGAGGGAACGCCCGCTGAGCTCGGCGGTTGGAATAATGCACAGAATTCTGTTATGCGGTAAACAGCATTTTTTGAAGTGGTCCTCCGTGGAGCACGTTCGGGGGTCTTGTGCTACTGCGTTCCCCCACTTAGAGTGCTCCTGCTAGTGTGCTTCCCGGCGCGCAGTGTGAGATACTTGTGTTTACAGTGCCTCGGTGTGACATTTTAAAGGGAGAAACAGAGTGTGCCATTAGGTCTGAGGCAGATGTAAGTGGCGGCGGGAGATTAAGAGCCGGGCTTCTTTTTTTTTTCGTGTTCCCCCGACTGCCTGAGCGCGTCGGTCTGCCTCCACCTCGTTTCGGTGGCTAATACGTTCTCTCCCTTACTGTTTTTCTCCAGCCCTTCAATAATTGAACACGTCTGGCCGAGTGCTTGCTCCACAAAAAAAAAAAAAAAAAAAAAACACGACTTCACTTTTATGGAGACATGATTTGACAACAAGCTTGGGATTTAGACGGACCCTCCCACAAGCGTAGGAACAACACAGCTCGCTCGAGTCACACTTGTTTTATTTTGTTTTTCTTTCCATGCGACTCGGAAATTCGTTCCTCTGCAGCAGGAAGAGTGTTTGCATGCATTTGTGCCAGATGTAGTTTTGCATGTGAAACAGGTAAGAGCGGGAGAGAGAGGGAGAGAGAGAGGGAGAGAGGGAGGGGGGGGGCTAATAAGAAATGCACGTCAGGGTTACACCGGCGGTTTCCGAGCTGAGCCGCATGGAGCCGGGAGGATGCGCATGACTGGAGGGGGGGAAACGTGGATTGGAATTAAAGCTGAATGAATCTGATTCAGTCGGAAACGGTAAACAAACACGAGCGCTCCGGTGCCAGCGAGGCTGTCAAGATTCAGTTTTGCAAGATTATCCAGACATTTAAAACATGTCAAGAACAAGATAGGCACATTTTTGACTGGGGGGGAAAAACACGAGGGATAAAACATATCGTTTAAAAATATGTAAATGCTCACCTTTCTCCCCAAGGTCATCGTGGCAGGAGAATCCTGTGAGTTTTTGCTCTCTACAGCGTCTGGCAGCGACGGTTCAATATGCATTTTCAGCCGTGCAGGAATATTTTAGCAATTATCTGATTACCTTGCGAGGCAGATGGATTTGTGAAATCACAGGATCACGTGACCTAGCAAAACCCTCTTGCCAGGTTTTAAGCTGCGCGCTTGTGGCCCAAACCACAGGGGTTTAGGTGTGACGACGAGCAAGAGAAGTGACTGTTTGTTCAAAAACAACAATGGTGGCTGCTCAGGTGCTGCTACGGCATTTGACATATCAGAACTTCAGAGTCGATGAAATGGAAAAAAGGAGCAAAGGATGGCACCGAAGGATGTTGTCGATGGGAAAGAGTGATTTTATTTGCTGGCGGTAGCGTGCTCCCACTGTTGATCTGGTTTGTTCAAATTGGTAGACAGATGGTTCGACGATTCATAGGAAGTATTGTTGGATGAGGATGAATTTTTGAGTTTTTGAGTGAAATGTCTCAGCAGCCATAGGATGGATTACCATGAAATTTGGTCCAAACGCTCATGCCGCCCTCAGGATGACTTGTAAGCTGACACCAGACTGTTCATCCAGTGTGTCAACATTTTCACTTTTTCAAATACTTAAAACAAAAATGCCTCCGTGAGAACTGCTAACATCGGCCTCGGGCGTCAACCTAATACTGCTCGGTGCCGATGAGCAAATCTTAACGTGCTGACACACCAGTGTTACACTGTAGACAACATCTGCTAAACATAAAAGCGTTAGAGTTGTCATCGTGAGAACGATGATGTCAGCATTAAGCTCAAAATGCTAATTTGCTCGTTTTGTTGCTTGTTTTCCCAGTAATGTCACCAGCCGACTTAAACTCAGCTGTCAGGAAGCTGTAAGCTGTTCCAAACTTTCATCTGATGCAACCAGCCGGTCAACATTTCCACTCTGTCCAGCAAAATACCTCCAGATCTGATGACATTACCCTCAGGCCTCAGCCTAACGTTGCTTTTAGCGCTATTTGGCAAATGTTGGCATGCTAATCTAAGACAGTGACATGGCAGACGTAACCTCTGCTGAACTTTAGCATTGTCGTTTGTGATCGTGCCGATGTTAGCGTTGAGCTCAAATCGTTATTTGGCTCTTTTTGTCGCTAGTTTTCCCATAATAACGTCTCCAGTTGACAAAACTCCAGCTGACTGTCATGTCCGAGGCGTGAGGTTTGTGTGATGGTCAAACTTGTTGCCCTCAGGATGAACTGTAAGCTGGTGACTGACATTTTCCTTCAGTGGGACCAGCAGGTCAACATTTTCAACTTTTTTTTCAACAAAACTCGAGACAAAATACCTCCGGAGCTGACGGCGTAAGCCTCTTTGTGCTCCGTGCTAATTAGCAAATATTAGCATTCTAACTCGCTAATCAACGAGGGTGGAAGCCGGCAGACAAAGCATCTGCTAAACATTCGAACTGTTGTTGTGAACACGCTGATGCGTTATGTTATCCGGCTCCTTTCGCTGCTTAGTCTGACAAAAACATCAGCCGACCGACCGCGTCGTGAGATTTGCGACGCACGCGGCGCGAGAGAGGTCAAAGGTCAGATGTCGCACGTCGGTCGGAGAAAAACGCTCTCTTATTACGAGCTTTTTTTTTTCATTTTTGCAGACGTGTCGTCTGAGCCAGATGCTGAGTGAGGACCCACATGGGAAGTAAAGTGCGCGTGTGCTTTTGCGTGCCTGCGAGTTCATTCTCCAGCTGTCTCGTTCCGCACAGACCACATTAATGATACAACAGAGGCATGGGCCGTAGACTGCTCATTAAAGGGGGAGTGGAGGACGAAATGTGAAATGGGGGAAGAGGCAGGCTGAAGAGGAGCATGAGGCGGCAGAAAGAGAAGAACCGAGAACTGAGGGGTTGAGAAATAAACCAAGCGACGGTACGCGAACGAAGAAAAAAACTGAGCAGCGACGTGACTCAGCACCTGCAGGGCAACGCTCCTCCTGCCTCTCACCACCTCTTCTCGAACTCTCTTCCTCCTTCCTCCCTTCTTTTTGCCCTCCCCTCCTGATCTCTCTCCGTCTCTCTGGGACCAGGACTTGTTCTTCCCCCTCACATTATCACAGCAGCTCTGGCAGGCTCGCTGTTGATGCTGCTGTTAATTTGCACGTCCCCCGGCTCGCCCTCCCCCCCCA